>JADFUC010000943.1:0-27479 GCA_019722365.1 Lithospermum erythrorhizon
TCAGTATTACTTCGTTCAGTTACATGTGTGCTATTAAGGGGAGCATTCGAGAAAAACCAGTTCCGTTCGGATAGAAAAAATGCATTTTTTGTTGTCGCCCGAATCGAACGTGGCGTTTTTGTTTAAGCAATAAAAAGCAATTAGAATTGCTCGATTTTCTCAAAGAAAATCATACCCTCGCTAATATTAGGGGATCTTCGAAAAAACTAAATGCAGTTCCGTTCGGATAAGAAAAAATGCATTTTTTGTTGTCGCCGAATCGAGCCGTGACGTTTTGTTTATATTAAAAGCTTTAGAATTGCTTCGATTTTCTCAATGAAAATCATACCTCACTAATATTAGGGGAACATCGAAAAAACCGATGCAGTTCCGTTAGGATAAGAAAAATGCATTTTTGTTGTGCGAATCGAGCCGTGGCGTTTTTGTTTAAGCAATAAAGCATTAGAATTGCTCGATTTTCTCAAAGAAAAGAAAATCATACCTACGCCAATAGGTGAACATCGAAAAAAACTCGTCTGGATTCCGTTCGGATAAAGAAAAAAATGCATTTTGTTGTAGCGAATCGAGCAATGGCGTTTTTGTTTTCTATTCATTAAAAGGTTTAAATTGCTTTCGATTTTCTCAAAGAAAAATCATGCCTACTACACAGCTAATATTAGGGGATCATGAAAAAAAACTGGAAATGCAGTTCCGTTCGGATAAGAAAAAATGCATTTTTGTTGTCGCCCGAATCGAGCCGTGGCGTTTTTTATTTTCGGCGATATTAAGCATTAAATTGCTTTCGATTTTCTCAAGAAAATCATATCGCTAATATTAGGGGAACATGAAAAAACTCGTGCAGTTCCGTTCGGATAAGAAAAATGCATTTTTTGTTGTCGCGAATCGAGCCATTGGCGATCTTTGTTTTAAACATTAAAAAAGCATTAGAATTGCTCAATTTCTCAAAGAAAATCATACTACGCTAATATTGGGTGAACATCAGAAAAAAAACTTCATGCAGTTCCGTTCGGATAAGAAAATGCATTTTGTTGTCGCCCGAATCGAGCCATGGCGTTTTTGTTTTCTATTATTATTAAAAGCTTTAGAATTACTCGATTTTCTCAAAAGAAAATCATCCTGCAGCTAATATTAGGGGATCGTGAAAAAAGCTGCATGCAGTTCCATTGGGATAAGAAAAAATGCATTTTTGTTGTCGCCGAATCGAGCCGTGGTGATTTTGTTTAAACGATAAAAGCTTTAGAATTGCTCGATTTTTCTCAATGAAAAATCATACCTACATAATATTAAGGGGAGCATCAGAAAAACTTAAATGCAGTTCCGTTGGATAAGAAAAAATGCATTTTTGTTGTCGCCCGATCGAGCGTGGCGTTTTTTGTTTTAAACAATGCTTATTAAATTGCTGGTTTTCTCAAAGAAAAATCCCATACCTCTTGCTCAATATTAGGTGAACATCGAAAAAACTACGTCTGATTCCGTTCGGATAAGAAAAAATGCATTTTTGTTGGCCGCTTGAATCGAAACCGTAGCGTTTTTGTTTTCTATTAAAGGTTTAGAATTGCTCGATTTTCTCAAAGAAATCACCTACGCTAATATTAGGGGATCGTGAAAAAAACTCGTCACAGTTAGTTCGGGATAAGAAAAATGCATTTTTGTTGTCGCCGAATCGAACCGTGGCGTTTGTTCAGCGTATTAAAGCATTAAATTGCTCGATTTTCTCAAAAGAAAATCATATCTCTGTAATATTAGGGAACATCGAAAAAAACTTCAAATGCAGTTCCGTTCGGATAGAAAAATGCATTTTTTGTTGTCGCGAATCGAGCCATGGCGTTTTTGTTTTCTATTAAAGCTTTAGAATTGCTCGATTTTCTCAAAAGAAAATCATACGCTAATATTAAGGTCATCGAAAAAAACTTCGTCTGGTTCCGTTGGATAAGAAAAAATGCATTTTTTGTTGTCGCGGAGAATCGGTGTGGCGTTTTTGTTTCGGCGTAAAGCATTAGAATTGCTCGATTTTCTCAAACAAAATCCTTATCTACGCTAATATTAGAGAGCATCGAAAAAAACTCGTCACAGTTCCGTTCGGATAGAAAAAAAATACATTTTGTTGTCGCCCGAATCGAGCCGTGGCGTTTTGTTTTAAACTTATTAAAAGCTTTAGAATTGCTCGATTTTCTCAAAGAAAATCATACCTACTTATATATTAGGGGAACATCGAAAAAAAACTCGTACGGATTCCGTTCGGATAAGAAAAAATGGATTTTTGTTGGCAGCCGCCCGAATCGAGCCGTGGCGTTTTTAATTTCGTATTAAAGCATTAGAATTGCTCGATTTTCTCAAAGAAAATCATATCTAATATTAGGGGAACATCGAAAAAAAACTCGTCGCAGTTCCGTTCGGATAAGAGAAAAAATGCATTTTTGTTGTCGCCCGAATCGAACCCGTGGCGTTTTGTTTTAAACTATTAAAGCATTAGAATTACTCAAATTTTCTCAAAGAAAATCCAACCTACGCTAATATTAGGTGAACATCGAAAAAACTGCGTGCAGTTCGTTCGGATAAGAAAAAATACCATTTTGTTGTCGGCCAGAATCGAGCCGTGGTTTTGTTTTCTATTATTAAAAGCTTTAGAGGGTATCGATTTTCTCCAAAGAAAATCATACGCTAATATTAGAGTCATCGAAAAAAACTTCGTGCAGTTCGTTCGGATAAGAAAAAATGCATTTGTTGTCGCTGAATCGAGCCGTGGCGTTTTGTTTTATTTATTAAAAAGCTTTAAATTTTCGATTTTCTCAATGAAAATCAGCTCACAATAATATTAGGGGAACATCGAAGAAAAAAACTAAATGCGGATTGGTGGATAAGAAAAAAATCGTTTTTGTTGTCGCGAATCGAGCCGTGGCGTTTTTTGTTTCTAACAATAAAAGCTTTAATTGCTCGATTTTCTCAAAGAAAATCATACTGCAGCCTAATATTAGGGGATCGCCGAAAAAACTAAATGCAGTTCCGTTCGGATAAGAAAAATGCATTTTTGTTGTCGGCCAGAATCGGTAGTAGTTTTTTTTGTTTTCAGCGTGTAAAAGCATTAGAATTGCTCGATTTTCTCAAGAAAATCATATCTACTTGTAATATTAGGGGAGCATTCGAAGAAAAAAACTGATGCGGATTTCGGATAAGAAAAAATACATTTTTGTTGTCGCGAATCGAACCCGTGGCGTTTTTTGTTTTAAACAGTAAAAGCATTAGAATTAATAATTTTCTCGAAAATCCGCCCTACTGCAGCTAATATTGAACATGAAGAGCAATGCGGATTCGTTAGGATAAGGAAAAATGCATTTTTGTTGTCGCTTGAATCGAGCCATAGCGTTTTTGTTTCTATTATTAAAAAGCTTTAGAATTGCTCGATTTTCTCAAAGAAAATCATACTACGCTAATATTAGGGGGATCGTCGAAGAAAAACTCGTCTGATTCCGTTCGGATAAGAAAAATGCATTTTGTTGTCGCGAATCGAGCAAATGGCGTTTTTGTTTTAAGCTTCGTAAAAGCTTTAAGTGCTAAATTTTCTCAATGAAAATGTACCCTCACAGCTAATATTAGGGGAGCGTGAAAAAAACTCGTGCAGTTCGTTCGGATAAGAAAAAATGCATTTTTGTTGTCGCCCGAATCGAAACCATGGTTTTTGTTTCTATTATTAAAAGCTTTAGAATTGTAGATTTTCTCAAAGAAAATCATACCTACAGCGCTAATATTAGGGGATCATCGAAAAAAACTTCGTCACAGTTCCGTTCGGATAAGAAAAATGCATTTTTGTTGTCGTAGAATCGAGCCGTGGCGTTTTTGTTTCAGCGTGTTAAAGCATTAAAATTTGCTCGTTTTCTCAAAGAAAATCATATCATATTAATATTAGGAGACATCGAAAAAAACTCGTCTGATTCGTTAGGATAGAAAAAACCATTTTGTTGTCGCGAATCGAGCCGTGGCGTTTTTTTGTTTTAAACTTATTAAAGCATTAGAATTGCTCGAAATTTTCTCAAAAGAAAATCATACCTACGCTAATATGAGGTGAACATCGAAAAAAAACTTCGTGCAGTTCGTTCGGATAGAAAAAAATGCATTTTTTTGTTTGTGGCGAGATCGAGCCATGGCGTTTTTTGTTTTCTATTATTAAAAGCTTTAGAATTGCTCGATTTTCTCAAAGAAAATCATACTACCTTAATATTAAAGGGGATCGTCGAAGAAAAAAACTAAATGCAGTTCCGTTCGGGATGAAAAAATGCATTTTTTGTTGTCGCCGATCGAGCAATGGCGTTTTTGTTTAACATAAAAGCTTTAGAATTTTCGATTTTCTGATGAAAATCATACTACGCTAATATTAAGGGAGCATCGAAAAAAAAGCTTCGTCAAAGTTCGTTCGGATAAGAAAAAATGCATTTTTGTTGTCGCGAATCGACCATGGCGTTTTTGTTTCTATTGATAAAAGCTTTAAAATTGCTCGATTTTCTCAAAGAAAATCCTTTACGTAATATTAGGGGATCAAATCGAAAAAACTAAATGCAGTTTCCGTTCGGATAAGAAAAAATGCATTTTTGTTGTCGCTGATCGAACGTGGCGTTTTGTTTTTAATATATTAAAGCATTAGAATTACCGATTTTCTCAAACAAAAATCATATCTACGCTAATATTGGGAACGTGAAGAAAAAACTTCGTATGATTCCGTTCGGATAAGAGAAAAATGCATTTTGTTGTCGCTTGAATCGAGCCGTGGCGTTTTTGTTTTAAACGATAAAAGCATTAAATTGCTTCGATTTTTCTCAAAGAAAATCCTTACCTACACCGTAATATTGGGGATCGTGAAAAAAACTTCGTCGCAGTTCCGTTCGGATAAGAAAAAATGCATTTTTGTTGTCGCGAATCGAGCCGTGGCGTTTGTTTTAAACAGTAAAAGCTTTAAATTGCTCGATTTTCTCAATGAAAATCATACCTACGCTAATATTGAGGCAATCGAAAGAAAAAACTTCGTCGCAGTTCGTTCGGATAAGAAAAAAAATGCATTTTTGTTGTCGCCCGAATCGAGCCGTGGCGTTTTATTTTAAACATTAAGCATTAGAATTGCTCGTTTTTTCAAAGAAAATCATACCTACGCCAATATTAGGTGAAAAAAACTTCGTACAGTTAAGTTCGGATAAGAAAAAATGCATTTTTGTTGTCGCGAATCGAACCATGGCGTTTTTTGTTTCTATTATTAAAGGTTTAAATTGCTCGATTTTCTCAAAGAAAATCATACCTCATCATATTAGGGGATCATCGCGAAAAAAACTAAATGCAGTTCCGTTCGGATAAGAAAAATACATTTTTGTTGTCGCCCGAGGGTGTCGAACCGTGGCGTTTTTGTTTTCGTATTAAAGCATTAAGAATTGCTCGATTTTCTCAAAAGAAAATCATATCTACAGCAACTAATAGGGGCATCGAGAAAGAAGCTAAATGCAGTTCGTTCGGATAAGAAAAAATACATTTTTGTTGTCGCGAATCGGTAAGTGGCGATCTTTGTTTAAACATTAAAAGCATTAAATTGCTCAATTTTCTCGAAAATCATACCTACGGCGCTAATATTAAGGTGAACATCGAAAAAAACTTCGTGCAGTTCAAGTTCCGGATAAGAAAATGCATTTTGTTGTCGTAGAATCGAGCCATGGCGTTTTGTTTTCTATTATTAAAAGCTTTAGAATTGCTCGATTTTCTCAAAAAAAATCATACTACGCTAATATGAGGGGATCATCGAAAAAAAACTTCGTACGGATTCCGTTCGGATAAGAAAAAATGGATTTTTGTTGTCGCCCGAATCGAGCCGTGGCGTTTTGTTTTAAACTTATTAAAAGCTTTAGGTACTGATTTTTCTCAATGAAAATCGCCCACTTTCATATATTAAGGAGCAGCTCGAAAAAAACTTCGTCTGATTCCGTTCGGATAAGAAAAAATGCATTTTTGTTGTCGCTGATCAGGCGTTTGTTTTAAACTATTAAAAGCATTAAATTGCTCGATTTTCTCAAGAAAAATCCTTTTCACCCTTAATATTAGGTGACTTGTCGAAAAAAAACTCGTCTGGTTCGTTAGGATAAGAAAAAAATGCATTTTTGTTGTCGCCCGAATCGAACGTGGCGGTTGCATTTCTATTATTAAAGGTTTAGAATTGCTCAAGTTTTCTCGAAAATCATACCCTTAATATTAGGGGATCATCGAAAAAAACTTCAAATGCAGTTCCGTTCGGATAAGAAAAATGCATTTTGTTGTAGACCGAGCCGTGGCGTTTTGTTCAGCGTGTTAAGCATTAAAATTTGCCGTTACCGAAAATCATATCTACGTAATATTAGGGGAACGTGAAAAAAACTAATGCAGTTCGTTCGGATAAGAAAAAATGCATTTTTGTTGTAGTAAAATCGAGCCGTAACGTTTTTGTTTTCTAATATTAAAAGCTTTAGAATTGCTCGATTTTCTCAAAAGAAAATCATCTTCCGCTAATATTAGAGGTCGTGAAAAAAAACTTCATGCAGTTCACGTTCGGATAAGAAAAATCATTTTTGTTGTCGCGAATCGGCTGTGGCGTTTTGTTTTCGGCGATATTAAAGCATTAGAATTGCTCGATTTTCTCAAACAAAATCATGCTCTAAGCTAATATTAGGGGGGAACGTGAAAAAAAACAAATGCAGTTCCGTTCGGATAAGAAAAAATGCATTTTGTTAATCGCCGAATCGGCGTGGCGTTTTTGTTTTCGACTTATTAAGCATTAAATTGCTCGATTTTCTCAAAAGAAATCATACTGCATATTAGGGATCAACCGAAAAAAAACTCGTCACAGTTCAGTTCGGATAAGAGAAAAATGCATTTTTGTTGTGTGGCAAGATCAGCCGTGGCGTTTTGTTTTGTGATATTAAAAGCATTAAAAGGTACCGATTTTCTCAAAGAGAAAATGTATACGCTAATATTAGAGGCATCGAAGAAAAACTTCAAATGCGGGTTCCCGTTCGGATAAGAAAAAAAATGCATTTTGTTGTCGCCCGAATCGGCCGTGGCGTTTTTGTTTTAAACGATAAAAGCATTAGGGTGCTCGATTTTCAAGAAAATCATTTTCTGCAGCTAATATTAGGTGAGCAATCAGAAAAAGCTGTCACAGTTCGAGTTCGGATAGAAAAATAATTTTTTGTTTAGCCGAATCGAACCATGGCGTTTTTTGTTTTCTATTAAAAGCTTTAGAATTGCTTCGATTTTCTCAAAGAAATCATACTACTAATATTAGGGGATCGTGAAAAAAACTTCGTGCAGTTCGTTCGGATAAGAAAAAATGCATTTTTTGTTGTCGCTTGAATCGAGCAGTAGTGTTTTTTTTGTTTTAACATTAAAAGCTTTAGGTGCTCGATTTCTCGATGAATCTTTACGTAATATTAAGGGGCGTGAAACTTCGTGGATTTCCGTTCGGGATAGAAAAATTGTTTTTGTTGTATAGCGAATCCCGAGCCGTGGCGTTTTTGTTTTCTATTGATAAAAAGCTTTAAAATTTTCGATTTTCTCAAAAGAAAATCATACTGCAATAATATTAGGGGTCGTCGAAAAAACTCGTCTGGATTCGTTCGGATAAGAAAAATGCATTTTTGTTGTCGCCCGAATCGGTACCGTGGCGTTTTTGTTCAGCGTATTAAAAGCGTGGGGTAACGATTTTCTCAAACAAAATCATATCTCCAGCTAATGTGGAGACATCGAAAAAACTCGTCTGGTTGGATGAAAAATGCATTTTTGTTGTCGCGAAGATGAACGTGGCGATTTTAGGCAACTTATTAAAAGCATTAGAATTGCTGGATTTTCTCGAAAATCATGCACCTTAATATTGGGGGGATCATCGAAAAAACTAAATGCAGTTCAGTTGGGATAAGAAAAATGCATTTTTTGTTGTGGCGAATCGAGCAAATGGCGTTTTGTTTTATTTCAAGCTTTAGAATTGCTCACGTTTTCTCATGAAAATCATACTACTGTAATATTAAGGGGCATCAGAAAAAAAACTTCGTCGCAGTTCCGTTCGGGATAAGAAAAAATGCATTTTGTTGTCGCCCGAATCGAGCCGTGGCGTTTTTGTTTTTAAACAGTAAAAGCATTAGAATTGCTTTCGATTTTCTCAGAAAGAAAATCCATACTGCATGATATTAGGTGAGCATTCGAAAAAACTTCGTACGGATTCAGTTCGGATAAGAAAAAATGCATTTTTGTTGCGTACGTAGAGAATCGAACCATGGCGTTTGTTTTTCTATTATTAAAGGGTTTTAGAATTGCTTTCGATTTTCTCAAAAGAAAATCATACCTACAGCTAATATTAGGGGATGCGTGAAAAAACTTCGTCACTAAGTTCGTTCGGATAAGAAAAACCATTTTTGTTGTCGCCCGAATCGGCCGTGGCGTTTTTGTTTTAAGCGTATTAAAAGCATTAGAATTGCTCGATTTTCTCAAAAGAAAATGTATCTCACATAATATTGGGGAACATCGAAAAAACTCCATGCAGTTCCGTTAGGATAAGAAAAAATATTTTTTTTGTTGTCAGCAGAATCGAGCGTGGCGATCTTTTGTTTATTTGATGGCTATTCAGGGTACTCAATTTTCTCAAAAGAAAATCATACTAAATATATTAGGTGAACATGAGAAAAAAACTTCGTCACAGTTCCGTTCGAGGATAAGAAAACCATTTTGTTGTCTTTGAATCGAGGAACGTGGCGTTTTTTGTTTTCTATTATTAAAAAGCTTTAGAATTGCTCGATTTTCTCAAGAAAATCATACTACGCTAATGGGGGATGCGTCGAGGGAAAAAACTTCAAATGCAGTTCAGGATTAGGATAGAGAAAAATGGCGCACGATGCTCTTGAATCGGGCAGTGGCGTTTTTTGTTCCATTAAAAGCTTTAGAATTGCTCGATTTTCTCAGTAGAAAATCATACTACGCTAATATTAGGGGAACATCGAAAAAGCTTCGTGCGGATTCCGGATTCGGATAAGAAAAATACATTTTTGTTGGCCAGCGAATCGACCGTGTTTGTTTTAAACGATAAGCGTTAAGTGCTCTATTTCTCAAAGAAAATCCATACTAATATTAGGTAGAACTGTCGAAAAAAACTTCGTCGCAGTTCCGTTCGGATGAAGAAAAAACCATTTTTTGTTGGCTTGTGTGAATCGGCCGTAGTTTTTTGTTTTCTATTGATAAAGGTTTAGAATTTTCGATTTTCTCAAAGAAAATCAGCCTACTGCTAATATTAGGGGATCGTGAAAAAACTTCAAATGCAGTTCCGTTCGGATAAGAAAAAATGCATTTTGTTGTCGCCCGTCGGCCGTGGCGTTGCATTTTAAGCGTATTAAAGCATTAAATTACTCGATTTTCTCAAAGAAAATCATATCTACGCTAATATTAGGGGAGCATCGAAAAAAGCTAAGTTCCGTTCGGATAAGAAAAATGCATTTTTGTTGTCGCGAATCGAGCCGCCCGGCGTTTTTGTTTTCTATTATTAAAAAGCTTTAGAATTGCTCGGTTTTTCTCAAAGAAAATCCATACCCTACCTTAATATTAGGGGATAAATGAAAAAAACTTCAAATGCAGTTCCGTTCGGATAAGAAAAATGCATTTTTTGTTGCCCGCGAATCAGTTGTGGCGTTTTTTGTTTAAAAGCTATTAAAGCATTAAGAATTGCTGGATTTTCTCAAACAAAATCATATCTACAGCTAATATTAGGGGAACATCGAAGAAAAAAACTTCAAATGCAGTTCCGTTCGGATAAGAAAAAATGCATTTTTGTTGTCGAATCGGTAGTTTTGTTTCGCTTATTAAAGCATTAAATTGCTTTCGATTTTCCTCGAAAATTAAGCCTCGCTAATATTGAGGGATGCATCGAAAGAAAAAACTACGTCACAGTTCAGGATTGGGATGAGAAAAAAATGCATTTTTTGTTGTCGGCCAGAATCGAGCCCGTGGCGTTTTTGTTTTTAACAATAAAAGCTTTAGAATTGCTGCCGTTTTCTCAATGAAAATCAACCACCCTCGCTAATATTAGGGGAACATCGAAAAAACTTCTAAATGCAGTTCCGTTCGGATAAGAAAAATGCATTTTTGTTGTGAGAATCGAGCCGTGGCGTTTTTGTTTTAAACAATAAAAAGCATTAGAATTGCTCAGATTCTCCAAGAAGATGTACTACGCCAATATTAGGTGAACATCGAAAAAACTTCGTCTGATTCCGTTCGGATAAGAAAAAAATGCATTTTTTGTTGTGCTTGAATCGAGCAGTGGCGTTTTTGTTTCTAATATTAAAGGGTTTAGAATTGCTCGATTTTCTCAAAGAAAATCATACCACAGCTAATATTAGGGGATAAATCGAAAAAAAACTAAATGCAGTTCCGTTCGGATAAGAAAAAATGCATTTTTGTTGTGTAAGCCGAGGCCGAGCGTGGCGTTTTTGTTCAGCGTATTAAAGCTTGATGGTGCTCGATTTTCTCGAGAAAATCATGTAATATTAGAGCATCAGAAAGAAAAAACTCGTGCAGTTCGTTCGGATAAGAAAAATGCATTTTTTGTTGTCGCGAGATAGAGGCGAGTAGCGATCTTTGTTTTAAACATTAAAACATTAAATTGCTCAATTTTCTCAAAGAAAATCATCACTGCAGCTAATATTAGGTGAACGTGAAAAAACTAAAATGGTTCGGGATGAAAACCATTTTTTTGTTGTCGCGAATCGAGCCATGGCGTTTTTGTTTTCTATTAGTAAAAGCTTTAGAATTGCTCGATTTTTCTCAAAGAAAATCATACCTAACTAATATTAGGGATCGTGAAAAAACTCGTCACAGTTCCGTTCGGATAAGAGAAAAATGCATACTTTTGTTGTCCATTAGAATCGAGCCGTGGCGTTTTTTGTTTTCAGCGTATTAAAACATTAAGTGCTCGATTTTCTCAAAAGAAAATCATATCATGTGTGGGGAACATGAGAAAAACTCGTCACAGTTCCGTTCGGATAAGAAAAACCATTTTTTGTTGTCGCCCGAGGCCGAGCCGTGGCGTTTTTTTGTTTTAAACTTATTCAAAGCATTAGAATTGCTCAATTTTCTCAAAATTATACTGCCTTAATATTAGGGAGACATCAGAAAAAACTACAAATGCAGTTCACGTTCGGATTCAGAAAAATGCATTTTTTGTTGTCGCGAATCGGCCATGGCGTTTTTGTTTCTATTATTAAAAGCTTTAGAATTGCTGATTTTCTCCAAAGAAAATCATACTACGCTAATATTAGGGATCATCGAAAAAACTACGTCACAGTTCCGTTCGGATAAGAAAAAATGCATTTTTGTTGTCGCGGGAATCGAGCCGTGGCGGATTTTTTGTTTGTAATAAAAAGCTTTAATTACCGATTTTCTCAAGCTGAAAATCATACCATAATAATATTAGGGGAGCATCCGAAAAAAACTTCGTCACGGTTACGTTCGGATAAGAAAAAATGCATTTTTGTTGTGGCAGATCGAACCATGGCGTTTTTGTTTTCTATTATTAAAAGCTTTAAATTGCTCGATTTTCTCAATCATACTACCTTAATATTGAGGGATGGTCGAAAAAACAAATGCAGTTCCGTTCGGATAAGAAAAATGCATTTTTATTTGTCGCTTGAATCGAGCCGTGGCGTTTTGTTTTAATATTAAAAGCATTAGAATTGCTCGATTTTCTCAAAAGAAAATCATATCACCGCTAATAATGAAACATCGAAAAAAAACTTCGTCACAGTTCGTTCGGATAAAGCATCATTTTTGTTGTGCCCGAATCGAGCAAATGGCGTTTTTGTTTTAAACTTATTAAAAGCCATTAGGTACTCAATTTTCTCAAGAAAATCATACTAAGCTAATATTAAGGTGAGCATGAGAAAAACTTCGTCTGGATTCAGTTCGGATAAGAAAAAATCACATTTTTGTTATGCAGATGAAATATGGCGTTTTGTTTCTATTAAAACTTTAGAATTGCTCGATTTTCTCGAAAGAAAATCGTACCTCTAAGCTAATATTAGGGGATGTGAAAAGAACTACCGTGCAGTTCGGGATAAAGAGAAAAATGCATTTTTTGTTGTCGCCCGAATCGAGCCGTGGCGTTTTGTTTAAACATTAAAAGCTTTAAATTGCTCGATTTTCTCAATGAAAATCATGCCCAACTAATATTAGGGAACATCGAAAAAAAATTCATACGGATTCCGTTCGGATAAGAAAAAATGCATTTTTTGTTGTCGCCCGAATCGAACCATAGCGTTTTGTTTTCTATTATTAAAAGCTTGCCCAAGATTTTCGATTTTCTCAAAGAAAATCATACTACTAATATTAAGGGGATCATCGAAAAAAACCAAATGCAGTTCCGTTAGGATAAGAAAAATGCATTTTTTGTTGTCGCCAGAATAAATGAAGTGGCGTTTTGTTTCGTATTAAAAGCATTAAATTGCTTTCGATTTTTCTCAAAGAAAATCATATCGCTAATATTAGGGGAACATCAGAAAAAACTTCGTCTGGTTCCGTTCGGATAAGAAAAAATGCATTTTTGTTGTGAATCCAGTAAGTGGCGTTTACTGTTTGACTTATTAAAGCATTAAATTTTCAATTTTCTCAAAGAAAATCATACCTCGCTAATATTAGGTGAACATGTCGAAAAAACTAAATGCAGTTCCGTTCAGGATAAAAATCACATTTTGTTGTAGCGAATCGAGCAATGGCGTTTTTTGTTTTCTATTATTAAAAGCTTTAGAATTGCTCGATTTTTCTCAAAGAAAATCATACCTAATATTAGGGGTCGTGAAAAAAACTTCGTGGATTCCGTTCGGATAAGAAAATGCATTTTTGTTGTCGCGAGAATGTCGAGCAATGGCGTTTTATTTTAAAGCAATAAAAAGCTTTAAATTGCTCGATTTTCTCAATGAAAATCATACTACGCTAATATTAGAGGCATCGAAAAAAAACTAAATGCTGATTCGTTCGGATAAGAAAAAACCATTTTTGTTGTGGCGAATCGACCATGGCGTTTTGTTTCATAATAAAAGCTTTAGAATTGCTCGATTTTTCTCAAAAAGAAAATCATACTAAATAATATTAGGGGATCGTGAAAAAAACTAAATGCAGTTCGACAGGATAAGAAAAATGGTACGTTATGGCCGAATCGAGCAGTAGCGTTTTTGTTTTCGCGATATTAAAAACATTAGGGTGCTCGATTTTCTCAAACAAAATCATATCCTGCCGCTAATATTAGGGGAGCATCCAGAAAAACTTCGTCACCAGGATTCCGTTCGGGATAAGAAAAAATGCATTTTGTTATGCGCCGAATCGAGCCGTGGCGTTTTGTTTATTAAAACATTAGAATTGCTCGATTTCTCGAAAATCATACTACCTTAATATTAGGGGATGGTCGAAAAAAAACTTCGTCACCAGTTCGTTCGGATAAGAAAAATACATTTTGTTGGCCTTTGAATCGAGCCCGTGGCGTTTTGTTTTAAACAATAAAGCTTTACAGAATTGCTTTCGATTTTCTCGAAAATCATACCTACTTACACATATGTGGGGAACATCAAAAAAGCACAATCTGATTCCGTTCGGATAGAAAAAATGTATTTTGTTGTCGCCCGAATCGGCCGAAGTAGCGTTTTGTTTTAAACTATTAAGCATTAGAGATTGCTCGATTTCTCAAAGAAAATCCATACCTCGCCAATATTAGGTGAACGCCGAAGAAAAAACTTCGTCACAGTTCAGATTCGGATAGAAAAAATGCATTTTTGTTGTCGCGGAGAATCCCGAGCCATGGCGTTTTTGTTTCTGATAAAGGTTTAAGAAATTATTTCGATTTTCTCAAAAGAAATCCCATACCCTATTAGGGGATCGTCGAAAAAAAAAAAACTCGTCACAGTTCCGTTCGGATAAGAAAATACATTTTTGTTGTCGCCCGAATCGAGCCACATTGGCCGTTTTTGTTTCGGCGATATTAAGCGGTGAAATTTCTTTCGATTTTCTCAAAGAAATCCCATGTCTAATATTAGGGGAACATCGAAAAAACTTCGTCTGCAGTTCGTTCGGATAAGAAAAATTTTGTTGTCGGAATCGAGCCGTGGCGATCTTGTTTAACATTAAAGCGTTAAATTGCTCAATTTTCCTCAAAGAAATCATACATTAATATTGAGGTGAGCATCGAAAAAACTTCGTGCAGTTCCGTTCGGATAAGAAAATGCATTTTTTGTTGTCGCGGAGGTGAGCCATGGCATTTTTGTCTTCAAAGCTTTAGAGTTGCTCGATTTTCTCAAAGAAAATCATACCTACGCTAATATGAGGGGAAAATTGAAAAAAACTCGTACGGATTCCGTTCGGATAAGAAAAATTGCATTTTTTGTTGTCGTTGAATCGGCCCATTGGCGTTTTATTTTCGCTGTCAGCTTTAAATTGCTGATTTTTCTCAATGAAAAGGAATTACTAAATATTAGGGGGAGCAATCGAAAAAAAACTTCATTTGAGTTCCGTTCGGATAAGAAAAAATGCATTTTGTTGTGCTGATGGTGGCATTTTATTAAAAGCATTAGAATTGCTCGATTTTCTCAAGAAAATCAGCCACCCTCACGCCAATATTAGGTGAACATCGAAAAGAAAAACTCGTCTGGTTCAGTTCAGGATGAAAAATGCATTTTTGTTGTCGGCCAAGAATCGAGCCATGGCGTTTTTGTTTTCTCGTATTAAAAGGTTTAGAATTGCTCGATTTTCTCAAAGAAAATCATACCTACGCTAATATTAGGGGAACATCGAAAAAAACTCGTATGGATTCCGTTCGGATAAGAAAAATGCATTTTTTGTTGTCGCCAGAATCAGCCGTTTTGTTTAATATTAAGCGTTAAGGTACCGTTTTCTCAAGAAAATCATATCTAATATTGGGGGAACATGAAAAAAAAAACTTCGTCGCAGTTCACGTTCGGATAAGAAAAAAATGCATTTTTTGTTTGTCGCGGAGGCTCGAGCCGTAGCGTTTTTTTGTTTTCTATTGATAAAAGCTTTAGAATTGCTCGATTTTCTCAGAAAATCCTGCCTTAATATTAGGGGTCATCGAAAAAAACTTCAAATGCAGTTCCGTTCGGATAGAGAAAAATGCATTTTTGTTGTCGCCCGAATCATTGTGACGTTTTGTTTTCGGCGTGTCCAGCGATAAAATTTTCGATTTTCTCAAACAAAATCATATCTACGCTAATATTAAGAACGTGAAAAAAACTCGTCACAGTTCCGTTCGGATAAGAAAAAATGCATTTTTGTTGTCGCGAATCGGCAAGTGACGTTTTTGTTTAAACGATAAAAGCATTAGAATTGCTCGATTTTCTCAAGAAAATCATACTACGCTAATGGGGATCGCCGAAAAAACTTCGTGCAGTTCCGTTCGGATAGAAAAATGCATTTTGTTGTCGCGATCAGAACGTGGCGTTTTGTTCAGCGTATTAAAAGCATTAGAATTGCTTTCGATTTTCTCAAAGAAAATCATCTACAATAGGGGAACGTAGAAAAACTGTGCGGGTTCCGTTCGGATAAGAAAAAAATGCATTTTGTTATTAGCGGAGAATCGAGCCGTGGCGTTTTTGTTTAACAATAAAACGTAGAATTGCTCAATTTTCTCAAAGAAAATCATACTGCAGCTAATATTAGGTGAACATCGAAAAAAAGCATGCTGGGATTCGTTGGATAAGAAAAAATGCATTTTGTTATTAGCGAATCGAGCCATGACGTTTTTGTTTTCTATTATTAAAAGCTTTAGAATTATAGATTTTTCTCAAAGAAAATCATCACTACGCTATTAGGGGATGTGAAAAAACTTCGTCACCGGATTCGGATTCGGATAGAAAAAATCGTTTTTGTTGTCGCCCGAATCGGCGATGGCGTTTTTTGTTTAAACAATAAAAGCTTTTAGAATTGCTCGATTTTCTCATTGAAAATCATACTATAATATTAGGGGAACGCTAAATCGCGATTCCGTTCGAGGATAGAAAAAATCATTTTGTTGTCGCGAATAAACTTGTAGCGTTTTGTTTTTCTATTAAAGCTTTAAATTGCCGATTTTCTCAAAAGAAAACATACTACGCTAATATTAGGGGATGTGAAAAAACTAAATGCAGTTCCGTTCGGGATAGAAAAATATGAAATTTTGTTATGCATGAATCGGCCGTGGCGTTTTGTTTAGCGTATTAAAAAGCATTAAGGGGTGCTCAATTTCTCAAACAAATCATATCTACGCTAATATTAGGGGAACATCGAAAAAAACTTCGTCACAGTTCGTTCGGATAAGAAAAATGCATTTTTGTTGTCGCCCGAATCGAGCCGTGGCGTTTTTTGTTTTCATTTATTAAAAGCATTAATTGCTCGATTTTCTCAAAGAAAATCATACTGCGCTAATATTAGGGGATCATGAAAAAACTTCGTCTGATTCGTTCGGATAGAAAAAATGCATTTTTTGTTGTCGCCCGAATCGGCCGTGGCGTTTTTGTTTCGCTGTAAAGCTTTAGAATTGCTTTCCGATTTTCTCAATGAAAATCGCCTATAAAGCCAACTTACATGCAGGGCATCAGAAAAAGGCTAAATGCAGTTCCGTTCGGGATAGAAAAAATGCATTTTTGTTGTCGCCCGAATCGAGCCGTGGCGTTTTTGTTTCGGCTTATTAAAAGCATTAGAATTACCGTTTTTCTCAAAGAAAATCATACCTACGCCAATATTAGGTGAACATCGAAAAAAAACTTCGTCTGATTCCGTTAGGACCGAAAAAATGCATTTTTTTGTTGTAAGCGGAGGAATCGAGCCATGGCGTTTTGTTTCTAATGATAAAAGGTTTAAAGGTGTAGTTTTCTAGAAAATCATACTACATAATATTAGGGATAAATGAAAAAAACTACGTCGCAGTTCCGTTAGGATAAGAAAAATGCATTTTTGTTGTCGCCCGAATCGAGCGTGGCATTTTGTTCAGCGATATTAAAAGCATTAGAATTGCTCGATTTTTCTCAAAGAAAATCATATCTACTAGCTAATATTAGGGGCATTATGAAAAAAACTTCGTCTGATTCCGTTCGGATAAGAAAAAATGCATTTTTTGTTGTCGTAGAAGATCGAGCCGTGGCGATCTTTGTTTTAAACATTAAAGAAAACATTAAATTGCTCAATTTTCTCAAAGAAAAGATGTACTACGCTAATATTAGGTGAACATCGAAAGAAAAACTAAATGCAGTTCCGTTCGGAAAAAAATGCATTTTTGTTGTCGCGAATCGAGCCGTGGCGTTTTTGTTTTCGCGTAATAAAGCACACTAGAATTGCTCGATTTTCTCCAGAAAATCGTAGCTACGCTAATATTAAGGGAACATAAAAAAAAAAACTTAAATGCGGATACCGCTCGGATAAGAGAAAAAATGCATTTTTGTTTGCTCCTTGAATCGAGTCGTCACGGTTTTTGTTTTGGCGATATTAAAAAGCAATAAAATAGCTTCAATTTCTAAAGAAAAATCATACCTACACGTAATATTATGGGAACATCGAAAAAACTAAATGCAGTTCGCTCGGATAGAAAAAAATGCATTTTTTGTTGTCGCCCGGATGAACCCGTGGCGTTTTGTTTTCTCGTGATAAAAGCATTAGAATTGCTTTCGATTTTCTCAAAGAAAATCCATCTCTACGCTAATAATGGGGAACATCGAAAAAACTCGTGCGGATACCGCTCGAATAGAAAAATGCATTTTGTTGTCGCGAATCCGATTCGTGGCGTTTTTTGTTTTCGGCGTGTTAAAGCATTAAAATTGCTCGATTTTCTCAAAATCGTAGCTAAACTAATATTAAGGGGAACATAAAAAAACTTCGTCACGGATACCGCTCGGATAAGAAAAATGCATTTTTTGTTGTAAACGAATCGAGCCGTGACGTTTTTGTTTTCTGTTATTAAAAAGCATTAAATTGCTCAGCGAGATTTTCTCAAAGAAAATCATACCTATGCTAATATTAGGGAACATCGAACAAAACTTCGTCTGGATACCGCTCGGAATAGAAAAATGCATTTTTATTTGTTCTTAGGAGAAATCGGTAGAGTAGCGTTTTTGTTTTCGCGTAATAAAAGCACTAGAATTGCTCGATTTCAAACGAAAATCGTGCTTCACATGGCATTAGGGAGAACGTAAAAAAAACTTCGTCACGGATACATTTCGGATAAGAGAAAAAATGCATTTTGTTGTCGGCCAAGAATCGAGTCGTGGCGTTTTGTTTTCTCGTGTCAGCATTAAATTGCTCCTTTTCTCAAAGAAAATCATTACTACGCTAATAGGGAACCTCGAACAAAACTCGATAGGATACGCTCGGAATAGAAAAAATGCATTTTTGTTGTCGCCCGAATCGAGCCGTGGCGTTTTTGTTTTCGCATATTAAAGCACTAGGGTGCTCGTTTTCTCAAGCGAAAATCGTGGCTTCTGTAATATTAGGGAGCGTAAAAAAAACTTCGTCACGGGATACCTCTGGGATAAAGAAAAAATGCATTTTTTGTTGTCGCGAAATCGAGCCGTGGCCGTTTTTGTTTTCTCGTATTAAAAGCATTAGGGTACTCAATTTTCTCAAAGAAAATCATACTACGCTAATATTAGGGGGCGTCGAACAAAACTCGTACGGATAATGCTCGGAATAGAAAAAATGCATTTTTTGTTGTCGCCCGAATCGAGCCGTGGCGTTTTTGTTTTTCGCATATTAAAAGCACTAGAATTGCTTTCGATTTTTTTCTCCACGAAAATCGTAGCTACGTAATATTAGGGAACATAAAAAAAAAACTTCGTCGTGGATGCAGCTCGGATAAGAAAAAATGCATTTTTTGTTGCATCGCCCGAATCGAGTCGTGAGGTTTTTGTTTCGGCGATATTAAAAGCAATAAAATAGCTTCGAATTTCACAAAGAAAAATCATACTACGCTAATATTATAGGAACATCGAAAAAACTTCGTCACAGTTCCGCTCGGATAAGAGAAAAATGCATTTTTGTTGTTGGCGAATCGACCCGTGACGTTTTTTGTTTTCTAATTAAAAGCATTAGAATTGCTCGATTTTCTCAAAGAAAATCATGCCTACGCTAATATTAGGGAGCATTCGAAAAAAAGCTTCGTGCGGATACGCTCGGAATAGAAAAATGCATTTTTGTTGTCGCGAATCGATGCATTGGCGTTTTTTGTTTTCGCGCGGTAAAGCATTAAAATTTACTCGATTTTCTCCAAAGAAAATCATACTCACGCTAATATGAGGGGAGCATCGAAAAAAACTTCAAATGCGGATACGCTCGGAATAGAAAAAATGCATTTTTTGTTGTCGCCGAATCGAGTCGTGCGATTTTTGTTTTCGTGTATTAAAAGCATTAGAATTGCTCGATTTTCTCAAAGAAAATCATACTATAAAATTAGAAACGTGAAAAAACTCGTCTGGTTCGGCTCGGATAGAAAAAATGCATTTTGTTGTCACCGAATCGAGCCGTGGCGTTTTTGTTTTCGCGTGATAAAGCATTAAATTGCTCGATTTTCTCAAAGAAATCCGCCACTACTTGTAATATTAAGGGGGTAATCGAAAACAACTCGTACGGATTTCGTTCGGATTAGAAAAAATGCATTTTTTTTGTCGCTGAATCGACCCGTGACGTTTTTTGTTTTCCCGTATTAAAAGCATTACAATTGCTCGATTTTCTCAGCGAAAATGTTAGCTACGCTAATATTGGGGAACATAAAAAAAAAAACTTCGTCTGAGGATCTGGCTCGGATAAGAAAATGCATTTTTTGTTGTATGTCGCCCGAATCGAGCCGTGGCGTTTTTATTTCTCGTATTAAAAGCATTAGAATTGCTCAATTTTTCTCAAAAATCATACCTATGCTAATATTAGGGGAACATCGAACAAAACTACCGTCGGATACCGCTCGGAATAGAAAAAATGCATTTTTTGTTGTTGCGAATCGAGCCGTGGCGTTTTGTTTCGCATATTAAAAGCACTTTAAAATTGCTCGGTTTTCTCAAGCGAAATGCATTAGCTACGCTAATATTAGGGAACATAAAAAAAACTTCGTCTGGATACGCTTCGGATAAACGCATTTTTGTTGTCGCCCGAATCGAGCCACAGCGTTTTTTGTTTTTCTCGTATTAAAAGCATTAGAATTACTCAATTTTCTCAAAGAAAATCATACCTACAGCTAATATTAAGGAGAACATCGAACAAAACTTCGTCTGGATACTTCGGAATAGAAAAAATGCATTTTTTGTTGTCGGCCAGAATCGAGCCGTGGCGTTTTTTGTTTCGCGTAATAAAGCACTAGAATTGCTTTCGATTTTCTCCAGCGAAAATCGTAGCTACGCTAATATTAGGGGAACATAAGAAAAAACTTCGTGCGGATACCGCTCGGATAAGAAAAAATGCATTTTTGTTGTCGCGAATCGGCCGTGGCGTTTTTGTTTTCGTATTAAAAGCATTAGAATTGCTCAATTTTTCTCGAAAAGAAAATCATACTACGCTAATATTAAGAGACATCGAACAAAACTCAAATGCAGGCTTCGGAATAGAAAAATGCATTTTTATTTGTCGCCGAATCGAGCCGTGGCGTTTTTGTTTCGCATATTAAAGCACTAGAATTGCTCGATTTCTCCACGAAAATCGTAAAATTCTGTAATATTAGGGGAACATAAAAAACTTCGTCTGGATACCGGCTGGGATAAGAAAAAATGCATTTTTGTTGTCGCGAATCAGTCGTGGCGTTTTTTGTTTTTCGTATTAAAAGCATTAAAATAGCCGAATTTCACAAAGAAAAATCATACTACACGCTAATATTAGAGCATCGAAAAAACTTCGTCACGGTTCGCTCGGATAAGAAAAAAATGCATTTTGTTGTCGCGAATCGGCCGTGGCGTTTTTGTTTTCTCAAATGATAAAAGCATTAAATTGCTCGATTTTCTCAAAAGAAAATCATACTACGCTAATATTAGGGAGCATCGAAAAAACTTCGTCACGGATACGCTCGGATAAGAAAAAATGCATTTTTGTTGTCGCGAATCCGGTCGTGACGTTTTGTTTTCGTAAAAGCATTAAAATTGCTCGATTTCTCAAGAAAATCATACCTACTCTAATATTAGGGAGCATCGAAGAAAAAACTAAAATCGGATACATTTCAGAATAGAAAAAATGCATTTTTGTTGTGGCGAATCGGTCGTGGCGTTTGTTTTACGTGTATTAAAAGCATTAAAATTGCTCGTTTTCTCAAATAAAATCATACCTCTACGCTAATATTAGGGGAGCATCGAGAAAAAACTTCGTCTGGATTACGCTCGGATAAGAAAAATGCATTTTTTGTTGTCACCCGAA
The DNA here is from genome assembly GCA_019722365.1 of Lithospermum erythrorhizon. NCBI lineage: Eukaryota > Viridiplantae > Streptophyta > Magnoliopsida > Boraginales > Boraginaceae > Lithospermum > Lithospermum erythrorhizon. Next base: position 21,397 of record JADFUC010000943.1, read on the forward strand.
TCGGCCGTGGCGTTTTTGTTTCAGCGTATTAAAGCATTAGAATTGCTCAATTTTCTCAAAGAAAATCATACCTCACACGCTAATATTAGGGAACGCCGAAGAAGAAAAAAACTTCGTCTGGATACCGCTCGAGATAGAAAAAATGCATTTTTGTTGTCGCTGATCGAGTCGTGGCGTTTTTGTTTTACCGCGTATTAAAAGCATTCTGATTTTCGATTTTCTCCAGCGAAAATCGTAGCTCACTAATATTAGGGAACATAAAAAAAAACTAAATGCGGATACCGCTCGGATGAAAAAATGCATTTTGTTGTCGCCCGAATCGAGCCGTGGCCGTTTTTTTTCTAAGTATTAAAAAGCATTAGAATTGCTCAATTTTCTCAAAGAAAATCATACATCAAAAGCTAATATTAGGGGAACATCGAGACAAAACTCGTACGGATACCGCTCGGAATAGAAAAATGCATTTTGTTGTCGTAGAATCGAGCCGTGGCGTTTTTTGTTTCGCATGTCAAAAGCACTAGAATTGCTCTACGATTTTCTCAAGCAATCGTGTGCAACTAATATTAGGGGAACATAAAAAAAACTCGTCACCGGACCCGCTCGGATAAGAAAAATTTTTTGTTGTCTTGAATCGAGCCAGCGTTTTTTGTTTTCCGTATTAAAAAGCTAGGGTAGCCATTTCTCAAAGAAAATCATACTACGCTAATAGGAGAGCGTCGAACAAACTAAATGCGGATACTTCTTCGGAATAGAAAAAATGCATTTTTGGTAGCCGCCCGAATCGGTAACGTTTTGTTTCGCATATTAAAAGCTTACTAGAATTGCTCGATTTTCTCAACGAAAATGCATTAGCTACATATTAGGGGAACATAAGAAAAAACTAAATGCGGATACCGCTTTCGGAATAGAAAAAATGCATTTTTTGTTGTCGCCGAATCGAGCCGTGACGTTTTTGTTTTCGCGTATTAAAAGCATTAGAATTGCTCAATTTTCTCAAAGAAAATCATACCTATGCTAATATTAGGGGAACATCGAAAAAAACTCGTACGGATGCCGCTCGGAATGAAAAATGCATTTTTGTTGTTGCCGAATCGAGGCAAGTGGCGTTTTTGTTTCATATTAAAGCACACTAGAATTGCTCGATTTTCTCAACGAAAATCGTAGCTACCTTAATATTAGGGGAACATAAAAAAAACTGAAATGCGGATACCGCTCGGATAAGAAGCATTTTTTGTTGTCGCGAATCGAGCCCCGGCGTTTTTTGTTTTCTCGTATTAAAAGCATTAAATTACTCAATTTTTCTCAAAAGAAAATAAATCTCTGGCCAATATTAGGAAGCAGTGAACAAAACAAATGCAGGATAACGCTCGAATAGAAAAAAATGCATTTTTTGTTGTCGCGGGCCCGAGCCGTGGCGTTTTTTGTTTTCGCGTATTAAAAGCACTAAATTGCCGATTTCTCAACGAAAATCGTAGCTACTAATATTAGGGAACATAAGAAAAAACTTCGATACGGATACCCGCTCGGATAAGAAAAAATGGATTTTTTGTTGTTGGCGAATCGACCCGTGACGTTTTTTGTTTTCGCGTGTTAAAAGCATTAGAATTGCTCAATTTTCTCAAAGAAAATCATACCTACGCTAATATGAGGGGAACATCGAAAAAAACTCGTACGGGCAACCGGAATAGAAAAATGCATTTTTGTTGTCGCGAATCGAGCCGTGTGGCGTTTTTTTGTTTTCGCATATTAAAAACTAAATTGCTCGATTTTTCTCCACGAAAATCGTAGCTACATAATATGAGGGGAACATAAAAAAAAACTCGTACGGATTCCGTTCGGATAAGAAAAAACGCATTTTTGGTTGTCGCGGATACGGCGTTTTTGTTTTCGCGTATTAAAAGCATGAGAATTGTTCGATTTTCTCAAAAAGAAAGAAAATCATACTAAGCTAATATTAGGAGAACGCCAGACAAAACTCGTACGGATAGCGCTTTCGGAATAGAAAAAATGCATTTTTTGTTGTCGCGAATCGAGGCAGTAGCGTTTTTGTTTCATATTAAAAGCACACTAGAATTGCTCGATTTTCTCAAGCGTCGTAGCTTCTGTAATATTAGAGACATAAAGAAAAACTTCGTCTGGCCGGATTCCGTTCGGATAAGAAAAAATGGATTTTTTTTTGTTGGCGAATCGACCCGAGAAGTTTTTTGTTTTCGCGTATTAAAAGCATTAGAATTGCTCAATTTTCTCAAAGAAAATCATACCTAAACTAATATGAGGGGAACATCGAAAAAAACTAAATGCGGAAAAGCTGGAATAGAAAAAAGTAAAATTTTTTGTTGTGGCGAATCGAGGCCGTGGCGTTTTGTTCGCATATTAAAAGCACTAGAATTGCTCGTTTTCTCCGCAATCGTAGCTTCTAATATGGGGAACATAAAAAAAACTTCGTCTGGATACCGCTCGGATAAGAAAAAATGCATTTTTGTTGTCGCCCGAATCCCGAGTCGTGGCCGTTTTTGTTTTTGCGTATTAAAAGCATTTAAAATAGCTCGATTTTCACAAAGAAAATCATACCTACGCTAATATGAGGGGAACATCGAAAAAAACTTCGTACGGATTCGGTTCGGATAAGAAAAAAAATGCATTGACAGCCGCGAGAATCGACACGTGGCCGTTTTTGTTTCGTATTAAAAAGCATTAGAATTGCTTTCGATTTTCTCAAAAGAAAATCATACTACGCTAATAATGGGGGAACATCGAAAAAAAACTTCGTCACGGATACCGCTGGGATAAGAAAATGCATTTTGTTGTCGCCCGAATCGATCGTGGCGTTTTTGTTTCAGCGTGTCGCTTATTAAAATTACTCGATTTTCTCAAAGAAAATCATACCTACTCTAATATTAGGGAACATCGAGAAAAAACTTCGTCACGGATACCGCTCGAGGAATAGAAAAATGCATTTTTTGTTGTCGCCGAATCGACTCGTGCCGTTTTTGTTTTCGTGTATTAAAAGCATTAAAATTGCTCGATTTTCTCAAAAAAAATCATACCTACGCTAATATTGAGGGGAACATAGAAAAAAGCAAAATGCGGATTACGCTCGGATAAGAAAAAATGCATTTTTGTTGTCACCGAATCGAGCCGTGGCGTTTTGTTTTCGGTATTAAAAGCATTAAATTGCTCAATTTTCTCAAAAGAAAATCATGCCTACGCAGCTAATATTGAGGCGTGAGAAAAACTTCAAATGCGGATACCGCTTTCGGAATAAATGCATTTTGTTGTCGCCCGAATCAGTCGTGGCGTTTTTTGTTTTTCGCGTAAAGCATTCTGATTGCTCGATTTTCTCAAGCGAATCATTAGGCTACCTTAATGGGGAACATAAAAAAACTCGTCTGGATGCCTCGGATAAAACGTACATTTTTGTTGTCGCGAATCGGAGGGGAGCCGTGGCGTTTTTCTCGTATTAAAAGCATTAGAATTGCTCAATTTTCTCGAAAATCATACATCGCTAATATTAAGAACGTCGAACAAAACTAAATACGGATACCGCTCGAGAATAAGAAAAAATGCATTTTTATTTGTCGCCCGAATCGAGCCGTGGCGTTTTGTTTCATATGTCGCGCTAAATTGCTTTCGATTTCCAACGAAAATCGTGAAATTCTGTAATATTAGGGAACATAAAAAAGCTCGATACGGATCGCTCGGATAAACATTTTTGTTGTCGCGAATCGAGCCGGCGTTTTTGTTTTCTCGTATTAAAAAGCATTAAATTGCTCAATTTTCTCAAAGAAAATCATACTACGCTAATATTAGGAGAACATCAAGACAAAACTACGTGCGGATGCTTCGAATAGAAAAAATGCATTTTTGTCGCGAATCGAGCAAGTGGCGTTTTTGTTTTCGCGCCATTAAAAGCACTAGAATTGCCGATTTTCTCAAGCGAAAATCGTGCTTCACCTTAACAATAGGGAACATAAAAAAAAAAACTCGTCACGGATACCGCTCGGATAAGAAAAAATACATTTTTGTTGTCGTAGAATCGAGCCGTGTGCGTTTTGTTTTCTCGTAAAAGCATTAGAATTGCTCAATTTTTCTCAAAGAAAATCATACCTACGCTAATAATGGGGAACATCGAACCAGCTTCATACGGATAACGCTGAATAGAAAAAATGCATTTTTTGTTGTCGCGAATCGAGCAGTGGCGTTTTTTGTTTTATGTCACTTACTAAATTGCTCGATTTTCTCCACGAAAATCGTAAGCTCTACCTTAATATTAGGGGAACATAAAAAAAAAACTTCGTCACGGATACCGCTCGGATAAGAAAAATGCATTTTGTTGTCGTAGAATCAGTCGTGAGTTTTTGTTTCGCGTATTAAAAGCAATAAAATAGCTCGAATTTCACAAAGAAAATCATACCTCGCTAATATTAATAGGGTGCTCCGAAAAAAAAAACTTCGTCTGATTCCGCTCGGATAGAAAAAATGCATTTTGTTGTCGGCCAGAATCGAGCAGTGGCGTTTTTGTTTTTCTGATATTAAAAGCATTAGAATTGTTCGATTTTCTCAAAGAAAATCATACCTACGCTAATATTAGGGGAAGATCGAAAAAAACTCGTACGGATTCCGTTCGGATAAGAAAAAATGCATTTTTGTTGTGCTTGAATCCGTTCGTGGCGTTTTTGTTTTCGCGTATTAAAAGCATTAAAATTGCTCGATTTTCTCAAAGAAAATCATACCTCTGCTAATATTAGGGAACATCGAAAAAAACTGCATGGATACCGCTCGGAATAGAAAAAATGCATTTTTGTTGTGTGAATCAGTCATTGACGTTTTTACTTCGATGTATTAAAAGCATTAAAATTGCTCGATTTTTCTCAAAGAAAATCATACTATAATATGTGGGGGAACATCGAAAAAAGAACTTCGTCACGGATTCCTTTCGGATAAGAAAAAAATGCATTTTTGTTGTCAAGCAGAATCGAGCCGTGGCGTTTTGTTTTCGCGTATTAAAGCATTAGAATTGCTCGATTTTCTCAAAAGAAAATCATACCTACGCTAATATGAGGGGAACATCGAAAAAAAAACTAAATACGGATACCGCTTCGGAATGAAAAAATGTCATTTTGTTGTGCTTGAATCGAGCAATGGCGGTTTTTGTTTTAAAGCATATTAAAACATTACAATTGCTTTCGATTTTCTCAAGCAATCGTAGCTATAATAATATTAGGGGAACATAAAAAAAAACTTCGTCACGGATTTCGGCTCGGATAAGAGAAAAATGCATTTTTGTTGAATCGAGCCATTGACAGATTTTTTGTTTCTATTAGAATTGCTCAATTTTCTCAAGAAAATCATACATACGCTAATATTGGGGAACATGAACAAAACTCGTCACGGATACCGCTCGAGGAATAGAAAAATGCATTTTTTTTGTTGTCGCCGAATCGAGCCGTGGCGGTTTTTGTTTTCGCATATTAAAAGCACTAAATTGCTCGATTTCTCAGCGAAAATCGTAGCTAACAATAGGGGAACATAAAAAAAAACTGGAAATGCGGATACGCTCGGATAGAAAAAAAGCGTTTTTGTTGTCGCCAGTCAGAGCCACGGCGTTTTTGTTTTCTCGTATTAAAAGCATTAGAATTGCTCAATTTCTCGAAAATCATACCTAAATAATATTAGGAGAACATCAGACAAAACTAAATGCGGATGCGCTTCGGAATAGAAAAAATGGATTTTTTGTTGTTGGCGAATCGACCCGTGACGTTTTTTGTTTTCGCGTATTAAAAGCACTAGAATTGCTTTCGTTTTCTCAAGCGAAAATGTGCTTCTCGCTAATATTAGGGAACATAAAAAAACTCGTACGGATGATACGCTCGGATAAGAAAAAATGCATTTTTGTTGTGGCGAATCGAGCCGTGGCGTTTTTGTTTCTCGTATTAAAAGCATTAGAATTGCTCAATTTTTCTCAAAAATCATACTGCACGTAATAATGAGGCGATGAACAAAACTAAATGGATACTTGGCGCTTCGGAATAGAAAAATGCATTTTGTTGTCGCGAATCAAGCCGTGACGTTTTGTTTTCAGC
>JADFUC010002395.1:0-31393 GCA_019722365.1 Lithospermum erythrorhizon
CTCAGTATGCTTCGTTCAGTTGCGTATTGCTAACTTTGGGTAGGCTTTGAGACAGGCTGTTAGAATCTAAATATAATTTAATTGCTGAAGTAAGCTTAAAATTCGCGTCTGGGATCATAAAATGACATAATAATCTAAAACACAAAGCCTCTGATATGAATAAAGAGTTCTTCACATTCTGTTGAAGGCAGATGAAATCAGCCTCCTCAGACGTGCACTGCTGAATCTCACTTGCAGCCTCTCCGATCGACGCTCGGCCTTGAAAGCGATGTCCTCTAGATTGTACAGGAGAATGAATTAGGAGAAACTGAAGCTTGCTAGGATTGTTGAAAACGAAATGGAAGAAAGAGAAACTCTTCGAAGGGTAGAAATTGTAGCGGTTACAGGTAGAGAGAGGCAAGGGTTTTTGATTTCCTTATTCAAAAATACCAATCTCTTTTCTTTTTAAAATATCAATTTTACTAATGTTCGTAATTCATGACTAGTTAAAGAATCGGTTTTGGCTTCGTTATGTGTCTTCTAATCAAATAATACTTAGTCATTTTAGTGAGTTGATTACATTTTAATTAAAACATGAGTCGATTAAAATCTTTAGCAGTCATTTATCGAATAACTAATAGAGTTATTCGTCAATTCCGATTGTAATTGATTAGCTTAAGTTTAACTTGATTGATGTTAAATCGATATATATTTGACAAATATATATATATGTTGAAGATACATCTCTCAATTTACATATAACGACCATAGAATTCGGCATACTGAGTGAGAATCATTATAATCAAAGACACGAGGTCTAATAGAACCGATGGGCTGACTTCGGTTTAAAACTCTGCGTTTCAAAGAAATTTGATTTCCATTAATATTCTCAAAATAATATGATTTTAAAATTTTACAAATCCATTGAATTGATATCCCCAACCAACCAACTCCAAAATTTTCTGAGTAATGCAGGAAGAGTACAAAAGAAGAATAAATCATACTGAATACAGAAATTTATCGACAAGGCTAAAGTTTGAAAATAAAATACAACAGTCAAAAAGCGATTACGACCTTGTAAAATGTTTGTGAGGATCCTGCGCCACCGATGCTCGCTTAGCCCTCGGAACAAAACTCTCAGAAGCGACTCTTGCTTTCGAAGTACATACATCGACTGGCGCGAAATGAAAATGCAGCTATGCAGCCAGCGAAAAGGAGTATAAGCCGCGAGAAGCTTAGTGAACAACTTACGGGGGGTGAACTTGCCATACGAGGCAAGGAACGGACAATATAATGGCCTGACATGAATAAATTACATATATATATATATCGGGGACTACCTAATAGATTCATACAATAATATTCCAAAAGAAGGTCTAGGAGCGTAACGTGTCAAGATATATAGAAGGTCTAAAATTTTCTGAAACACCGAATGATAAAATCATAGAGACTTCGACAACTACTATAACTCTAATGAAATGCATACCTCTATATAAAATATACTGACGTCAATGCGCATATCTTCCCGGTCAGATGCATAACGGGGAGATGGATCGACCCATTAATAAACACATTCTTATACATAAGTATAGGCTGAACCGCTTGCTTCTCTGTGTATAGGAATACAATCTTGGCCAAAGTAGTCAGCGAGCTATTTTTAAGCTCTTTATACGTGGTATAAGGCCAAAACCCCGTCTGACTATCTCACAGTAATATAGAGACCACCTTGAAATGATACGCGCACGACAAAGTGATCAAAGTCATACTACTCTTATAAAAGTAGTATAAGGCCAGCTCGCGTCGCGCATCAACCTTGAGGAAGGAGAGTCACGCAACCCACTAATCATCCCTGACGCCAGGGTGGAAATCAGTCTCAAAATTAACAATCACTTTCAAATCGCCCCTGCTTTCTAGCAAAACCACCGATAACCAACTCTTTCTGCTCCCAGGCAATATCGGCCTTGTTAAAGCGTCACCATGATGCGTAGGTCAAACCTGATCGCGTGAGGCTGCATCCATAAGTCTGAAATGAGGCCGGGGAGTCTGGCCGGTGCCCGACGAGAATACATGCGTCGGAAATATAAGTTTGGGGTTAATTTATTACTTACCGAGAGCAATGCTTGGCGCGCCACGAGAATATAATCACGTAATCATATGGCTCGCTGAAATGAATCGCATAATCCTTCATGATAACGGGTTCACACAAATTAAAGTAGAAATGCGTAAAGTAACACATTGAGATAAATGCTACTTTCTGCTTAGTACCTTAAAGGCAACCCAGCGAGAACAATCACGGTAGCTGCCGCACGCGTCGGCCTTTAACAAAACACCCGGAAATAATCAAAACTACTCTGATAAATGCGTTAAATGCAGCATTGACTCTTAGTTAAAACTATTTCTGGCGGTCTAAAATAGCGGATAAATAAACGAATCAATAATCCCGTCGGATAGCTGACCCAGTCGATCTCGGCTAGAATTCCACTTATTATTTTAACATTTCAAATCAACTTATAAGTCACATTTCTAATTAACCACCGAGTCGCAATTAACGACATATACTCGAAATATTGGTTATACTTCGGCTTGAAATAGCACTTTTTCAACCCTCGCTCACTTTAATAAATTTTAAATACTTGTTTTATACTCACTCTGATAAGGTCGATATAACTCTACATTTTAAAGTCTTATAAAAATATCAATACAAAGTCAACTTGAAACTAGAAAAGTCATTTCGACCATGCGTCCTCAAAGCGACATCTAAGTCACGAATTCATAAACATATCACATTAAACTTAAAGCAGCGCTAACAAACTAAGATTCATCATAAAATTAAATTATGTAAAAAGTCGACCCGAAAGTCAATGCCGAAAATCTGGCAAAACTCAAATTTCTTACCTCGAAATCGTAAGGAAGATGTTGGAAGCGTAACAAACTAGCTCGAAAGGATCTTTTATACTCGGCCAGAAATTGTTGGAAAGAAATGGAGAAAAGAATTTTAGGGGTTTTGCTCCAGAGAGCTCTCGGCCAAGAGATGGAAATGGGGAAGATATTTTGTGATTTTTGGGATAAGGATGGAGATGATAAACTTAGAGTGAAAACCCTTTAGGTTTAGAAATCATGAGGAGATTATTTCTTTCGAGCGACTTAACGTCTAGCTTAACTTGAGATTGTCCACGAAATTTATTCTTGCTAGATTATAAATGTGATTCGGCTCAGATAATTCTGAAATAATATTCCTTGAAATTATTTATCTTATCTCGAATTCGCGTAGAAAATTTTAATTTTTTTTTTTTTTCGTAACGGGTTATTGCATTCTGATCGTTTAATTTAAATGCATGAAATATAATTCGATATCCTTTGTATGTGTGGCAGGCATACAGGCTCGGATAATAGTAAATTAGGTATAATAATAATAATTGACCCAATTACTATTATTATAGATTAATAAGTAGATCAAAAGCGATAAGCTCGCCTTGCCAAATTATCATGAGAACCAGCGTATTAATATAAAATTACTAAAAGGTGAGCGTAAGTTCAGGTAAATCCGCGTTTGTAACACAGTAAATGAATTGTTCACCATGATTGTCGCAGCAGGCGTAATAAAAGGGAATCGGTTTTCGAAACTTTCACCCGTTTTTATTTTAAAATACGCCCATGGCAGTCGGGCGTACGTATACCACCAAGCTTTTTGATACATTTTGGGTACCACTAGGTATAAGCAAGAATTTTAAGACATGTAGTTTGATTTGTTGAATTTGCTTTAGAGATTATTCATTTAGTCCGGGGGTTTTTCTTTTAACCTATAAATTACGAGGTTCGGTTATCTATTGATGCTTAGAAAAATTAAAGGACATGTAGATTGATATCACTAAGAATCTTTGTTCACGTATGTTGTCAAGTATTTTTATAGAAATTTGGAAGCAAAGGCTAAAGATCTACATAGGAGTGATAGTCCACTTGAGTTATATATTGACTTTAAGAATCGACTTGGTTGGAATAAAGGAAATTTTTTGTCTTGAAACAACTAATCCACTTTTTCTTTCACAGGTTGTGAAAAATGTCTTTACAAATGTTTGAAATGTTTTAAGCTTTGAGAAAAGAACAAGAACATGCATTGATGTAAATGATACATAAGTCGAGGAATATGGATTAAATATATAGATCATAATTCTCAGAGGAATTACAAAGGGCATTTTTAAACCGAGATGGAATTACTATCCATTCATATTCCCCCAAGTCTAGTAAAAGCGGTTTTATACCTATCATTTTGAAATCTCACCTTTATATTTAATTGGTTCCCAGAAAATATGAATGATGAGCGTAATCTTTGTAATAAGTCTCTTTTTTATTTGGAATGGGATACTCCCAATCCGTTTTTAATCACGATGTTAAGGGGTTTATAGTTATTAATGACTTTGGCGTTCCTCTGCCAATTTATGAGTTCTTATTGACATAGAATCTTACTTGAAGACGAGAATTACGACTTTTTGTATGAGGCTTTTTGATTACAGGTGCTTTTATTTTAGTTTTATAATGTTGTTACAGTGCATTCGTTGTATGGAGTGCGGAACTGGATCGGATGTTTAACTTTCGTGAAGTTATCTTAAGCAGAAAGATCAACTATATATTCATTCTATTATTCCGAGCGTTTGGTAGTCGAACATATTTCATTTGTATTTCACGAAAGATGCTACTTTTGTTAATTTTGTTACGATAGTAGGTGATTCTAGTTGTTTATTTATTCTTTGTAATGTGATATCTTACATGAGATATTGTAGGTTTCCTTGTATAAGATTAATTTGATTTTTGGTAAAAGCCAGTTTGCTTTCTAAGTTTGGGTTCTTGTGAGAATAAAATATTTTTATTCCTTTGTAGCTTTGAAAGATATATACCGTAAATCCGTCTTATGAGGGTATTTATAAGTTTTAACATGAATAGGCGTGCCCTAATATTACCTTAATACATGTCGAGGTAATTATAAAGATGATTTTATGGTCAGCTCGTTACTAACTATACTAAACTTGTATTTGCTAGAAATTTCTAATCTTGCATTGTGCTTGACTGAAAGTCTTTCATTTGTGGAGAGTTGGGATTTTTGAGGAACAGATTTATTCTTTTATACAATTAAGATCGGCTCAGGTCAAATAATGCAATTGTATCAATGCACATAATTTTAGAAAAAATTAAGTATTATTTGACCATGGTTTAAATGATTACATTTCTCGAAGGGCCTTTATAAAATCATTAGGTACTTAAAGGATCCCACATCTATCTTAGGTTGTTATCTCCTAAATGCATTCTCATGCTCATAAATGGTTTTTAAGTAGACTTGGCTTCGATGCTTGTATGAAATTACTTATCTTTGCTATTATTTTTCTTAGGATTTATTTAACCTTGTTTGTATCTTTGTTTCCTTCTGTAATCTTGTATAGTTATGATTTTTGATTTTGTTTTAATTTTCTTTTTATGCAACTTTAGTAGTTTGTGAGATCATAAGTTTTGACGATTGTGATGGGTAGTGTATGAGTGTTCTTAGATGTTTTAGATTTTTCTTCAAACAAATCCTTACAAAGTTTTTCTAAATATTCCTTTTGTTTTAAAGGATCATTGACATGTTGGATGATATCCATCATGAATTTTTGTTCTTTGGTAAGAACGTTTATATGTTTATATTTGTCTTATGTATTCTCTTCTGAGGAAGATGAAGAAATGACTTCATCTATTTGTAAAGCTTCATTGGAATCATGTTTCGATGAATCTGTATAATCTATTAAATGAATTGATTTAGTTTAAGAGTTTTTCTCTTCAATTTGGAGTTCTCCTAATTTGTTTATTTAATGCATAATATACGGAGATGTGTCCCTCTACCCATTTTATAATAAGTAATATCTCTTATTTTGCTTTGTTCTTTTCTTTTATGTTGAGGGTTATATTTTGGTTTCTTTGTGGTTTTAGTTTATTCATTGGTTTTATGATATTTTTTATGCTTTGATTTATATGATGGTTTTTTAAGATGTGTTCTAGTGGATTTACAAGCACCATCACAAGTTTTTAAATTAGTCATTATATCGAATTATTTGCAAAAATAACTTGAGTTAGATTAGTTCTCTAATTCCCGTTTTAAGTATTTTGGGTTTTAAGTCTTAAATGATTTTGAGACCTTAGCATTGGGATTAAACTTTTAGCTCAGTAAAGTAAATTTGGAGGTAAGGAATGGGGGTTCCATTGTGATTAGCTTTTGATACGTACTGCTCTTTCCTGCAAAATTATGGAAATGACCTCTGAGGAATTTTTCTTTCCCGAGGAAAATTTGGTTCTTATCCTCCATATATGCGTCAGGTTACTAGAAATTAAAATTTCTGCATTGGAGATGGCTAAAACCTTTGCATTTCCAAATTTGATAGTAGTTTAAGCGTTCTTATCTTTTTAAGTGTAAAGTATCTATAAAATGGAGATATGGTGAAATTAATCGGAAGCGGAATCGGGTATGGGTTCTCTGATTAAGTATAAGTAGTGTTCGCGTACCTTCGGTTTGGATGAGTTCTAAATTTCTTCTTTTTTATTTATTTAGAATTGGTGGAAATCCGCATCCTTTAAATCATCCTATAGAGCCAACAATAAGAAGTTAGAGCTATAGCTTTTCTAATGTTTGGATTTTGGTTTTTATAGGCATTAAATTTGTCGTAGTCATTTGTTGTAATAAATTGAATGATATTCTATATTCCACGTCAAAATCGATATTCCACTTAAGGGATGAGGCACCTCAATTTGGTTGTGTGTATTTATTGGGCATATTTTCTATTTGGAGATCTGAGGTGTTGATAGAGACATAACTTTGGGAGGTGAGAGGTGTATCCTTCAACTTTTTAATTTGATTTTCTTGCATTATTACATTTCAATATCCTCGTAAATCTGAAGGTATTTGAGGGAGGCTATGGTGTTTTTTGTAAGGAAGCCATTCATTTATTGGTGTTTGTGAATTTCTATTTTGGTCGGAAATTATCGGGGAATAATAGAACAAGCTGACAGTAAGGCTTTGAGGGTGTAAGAAAAATTTATTCTCTCTATTTGAGATTTTTAGTTACATTATAAATTCATTTTGATTATTTTGGATTTCTAATTGGCTTCCTCTGAGAGATTTGGAATGGTTTAAAAATACGGGTTGTTGTTTGATATGATTAGATTCCGGAGAAATTTGAGTATTTGGTTTTATTAAATTGTTTACCGATTCTAGAAAGTTGGGTACTATTGTATTTAAGATTCATTACTAAAATTTATTTTGGGTAATTATCTTCTTAGTATTAGAGATGATACTCATCGATTTATTTTTTTAAAGTCTTTGATTAGCTTATATAGTTTATGTATTTATTTTCCTAAGGGGAGGCGTATTATTATTTTCCTAAGGGGCGGATATTAAATTTCCTACGATGGTACCATCCTTGATGCATGGAGTTTCTTTTCTTTTTTTATGCATGCAGGTCTTGTAAGTTTTTGAAAGGATAAATGAATTTGATTTTGAGAAGCGTATATTTTAGAACCAATCGAAAAATAATATTTGAACTTTTTAGGTAGATATGGAAATCATAAAATTTTTTACGAACCTCTTTTACAGTTCGAAGTTTTGAAACACCAATTTTTCTTCTGGAATTGCCAGGAAGCATAAAAATCGTTCTTGTAATGTTGTTTGTCAATTTAAAAATATTTTCTAAAACATTGGATTTCATTTTCTAAGTTACCCAGTAATTGTTGAAATTTGAAGGAGATCTTTGAAGTGAATATTCTTGGTGATTTGTTTTCTTTATATATAAGTTTTGGAATTACAATTGGTATAATTAGTATTTTGAAATATATTTATTTGGGATATCGAGGTTGATACATGTTACATGGTGGGGATATTTTCTTGAAGGTATAAAGAGACTCTTTAGGATGCTATGGTAAGAGGTGTTGGATATGTTAGCCTCACAAAGGGTTATCACAAACACAAGTGAGAGCCAAGGTTTTACACTTCAAATCATCCTCTTTAGGTTCTCTTTTTAAGCGCAAGTATTAGGTGAAGGTGGATTTTCTTGATTTTTTGAAAGGGTTCTTTCAAGGAGCCATTCATCTAGTAATCATATATCAGACCATTTTATTAATCTTGGAATGATAGTATTTGACCTAAATAGGTTTGTTTGAAGGAAAAATATTTCTCCTTTGTTAGTTATTTTGACTTTTGATTTAGAACTTAAAGATAGAATAATTGAAATGAACTCTGATATATTATGGCTACAAGAATAGATCTTTTAAGCATTTTATAATTGTGTGTTTAATTTGTAAGGTTAAAAATGATTTAGAATATGCAGTCGTTTTAATGATATAGATAAGTTTGGGTAACAATCAAAAGATATCGGTTATTTACATAGACTTCAGTTGACAAAGGAGTCCTCGTATTACGTAGTGAGGCATTTCTTAGAGACGGATAGAAGTATTTAACCTTTCTTTGGTTAAGAGTTTAAAGCCTACTTGAAAAAGGCCTATCTGTATATAATTAAATTTCTTTTCTCTTTGTGTTTCAAGAAATTATTTCGATAATAATTGGATAGTTTTGAAAGGGCCTGATATTTGGATATAAATTTTCTTCCATTTTATAGAGTAGTCATCTTAAATAATCTTTTTCCAATCAAACTGCATAGATGTGATTTTATGTACTTAAAGGTATTTCCTAGTTATCTATATGGATTCTTAAAGTTTTCGTAAGTATACTCTTGAGAATTTGTTACTCTCTCTTATTGTTTAAAATGTATTATTTGAACTGAGAGGTGGAAGCGAGGATCTATTAAACACATCCATGAAAATAACGAGATAACTTACAAATTCTTCTCACGGTAACACGGTTTAATCCTAAATTTCGCATCAACCCAAAAGTTTACAACTAGTTTTATGCGGGTTTTACCCAACGGTTTCGAGGATCTAAACGTTAATGATCAAAATACACGCATAATCTTTATCAAATATGGCATAAACACAAGCATTACGATTACAACTCAAATGACTAGGGTAAAAAGAGCATAGAGTTCATTCAATTGTGATTAATTTCAATTTAGACGAACTTGAATATGCATTTAGATTGATCGAGGCCGAGCTCAGGAGTAAATTCAACTGTTGAAAATCCAAAATTTCAATTGAATTCATATAAAATTTAGTTTACTTAATCAATTAATAAAAATAATTAATTTTTAATTACGAAAACAAAACCATCAATTTGTAATAGAAGTTGACTTGAATAAAAGAGATATTCATAACATAGTGTAGCTAAAAAACCAAAATCATAAAAAATTCACAGTACAACAAAAGAATCTTAAGCCAGAATAAAATATGGAATACTTAGTGGCAATTTCTGCCAAGTAGGTTAGATTGAGCAAATCTAGTTGAGCCTAATAATTTTGAAA
This sequence comes from Lithospermum erythrorhizon, assembly GCA_019722365.1. NCBI lineage: Eukaryota > Viridiplantae > Streptophyta > Magnoliopsida > Boraginales > Boraginaceae > Lithospermum > Lithospermum erythrorhizon. The sequence goes on from JADFUC010002395.1 coordinate 9,408, forward strand.
ATCGATACCGATTCGCTCGATTTACATTTGAGCCAAACGAACCCTTTCGATTTAGTTAAATTTCATTACTTAGCTCTAGTAGATTTTTTTAGCGGAACTCGAATCTATTGAGTTCGATACAGTTTCTGGCCTCTGAGCATTGGAAGAAGCAGAGACCAAAGATAGGCGGGACTAAAAGCACACCAAGGTGTAAAATGACTTCTTTGCCTTTATTGAAACTTCTCAACCTTTGCCTTATAAATAGGGGGAGGTAAAATAGTAAATTTCGCTCACATTTTGACTTGTTGTTTTAAGGTAATGGTTATAGCGGTAATATTGGTAGTAAGTCTGGCGTATAAGCCGTGCCACGTATCTTTCATAAAAATCGTTTCACTGCTTAAATTAATTATACTTAAAAATAATAATTATAATGTTGCCGTATAAAATCATTAAAAAAAATTAAATATGCGTAATTTATACGTAATTTGAGCTAAAAACGCTTTTCACTCATCAGCAAAATAATTATACTCTAAAAACGCGCTTTATATCGAAAGCATGTTATAAATTTTGAAGTTGCGTAAATGAAGAGAAATTTGGTAAGCTAAGTAAATATTGGAAACAGTTGTGACGTTAGTATTGAGATGAATCTGATATTGATAGAAATATGAAAGAATTAGAAGCTCAAAATTTGGGCAATAAATGAATAATCTCTCGGAATTATGAAATTGTAACAGTCACAACATTGATGGAGATAATTGAAGAGCATTATGGGATCACGAATAAAATTTTGAACAATATATATTTCGGCGTTTCGATGACCGTTATTTAGTAGATGAATAATTTTAAACTTTTTAATGTTATTTTTCATTGTGAACACTAAATTCATTATATAGTTCAAATAAATTATTTTAAATAGGTATTTATTAAATAATTTGAGCAAATGATCGAATATTACTATTTTAATATTATATGAAATGGTACATTTTATATATTAAATTTGGTAAAGATTATACTCTGAAATAAATATAAAATATTCAAGTATATTTTCATGCTTTTGATAAAATCTTTTTGAAAGTAAAAACTTTTATCTAAAGTAATAAACAAATTTATTTAATTTTTTTCATTAAAATTTAATTTTCATGTTTATTTATAATTATTGAAATTATATACGGTACATACTACTCACGTTTTTCCGTCCGTATTTTACCACTCCAGTAATAAAAACGCGTTGCAAACAAAAATATCAGATCACCATATTTACTTCTTACAAAAACTCCGTTTACCTTGTTTGTCCCAAAATTGAAGTCGTTTTTTGTCCGAAACCAAATCAAATCTACTGATACGTATACGCATACCGATCCGCGTGTACGTATGAAAAGGTAAGCCCCCAATTATGTTTTTTTTTTAACTTTTTTTTGTTGTTGTAAAATTGAATAGATTGATGCATTTTTGTAGCAAATTATGTGAATTTATTGTATTTGGTTTTTATCTTGAAATATAATTTTATGTTTGGATGTTTATGGTGGTTGAAAAAATTTGATTTATAGAAGGATATAATCTGCATTATTGTTTCTATAGTTATATTCTCTAAATAAACATCACTATTTCAAGATTAGAATTTATGTGAATGTTGCTCTTTATTATTATCTTTCATAAAATGCCGATTTAATTGATCAGTTGCATTTAAAAAATAAATTTAGTTTACTTCTTTTTTAAGTAAGAAAATATTAACTAATGAAAATAAGAATATTAGTAGAAAAAATAGAGTTTTTTTAACTCCAATGCAAAAAGTTGTGTTGATAAAAGTAAAGGATCAAATTCTGATGAAGCAGAAGTTTATCTTTAGATGATAAATTAAATTGAAGTCTTGGGGAGTATTGTTTTTTCTTCCGTTACTTAAAAGCCGAGTTGATAGATTTAGGTGCATTTGACAATAAAGGTCTTATTATTGACTCAAAGGGAACATAAAAGGATAGGAGTTCATATCCTGAATAATCATACACATTATAAAAGGAAATTGTTTTAGAATGAACTTTAAAATGAGTGCAACCACGGAGGAACTTTTCTAACTTTACTTTTAGAATAGATAAAGATATAGGCAGGTGTTGAGCCATTTTTAAATATTCAAACTATCAGGAGTGGCAGAATATAAAATATTAAATTTAATGAGATTTGGCCGTATTAAATTAAAATTTAATTTTCTCTCACGATAGTGGCAAATATAGGAGATATTTTTGTGCTTGCATTACTTCATTCATGATTTGGAGTTATGAGCTATGAAGGATGCTAAGTGGATCAATAATTTTCCGAATGACACATGATGTTTCAATTTTTTAGGTGTTGGCTAGTTTGGGGGTATAGTACTATCAGAGGAGAATTTTGCAATATTAGTCCATGTATCATGTTGATTTTCTTTCATTTGAGCCTTTTGTACTCTTTGTACATTTAATTATTATTGAAAGCTTGTAGGATATAATTTGCTAACTTTAGTCAATTCTGTGTTTTTGTTCATTTTGTGTATTTTGTATGCATCTCACGTATTTTCTTCAGTTTCTTTGGTTGTTTGGCAGTTGGGGCGGGCATAACTATTATTATAGTCATCGAACACAGTGATATTTTTTTTTCACTATTCAACACATATTGAATGCATTTTGAGAGGGTCGAACAGAAAAGCTTCCATCTATCATCTGTGTATTATGGGTGTTCTCCATGACATTCTCTCATCTAAGTAGTTTAAAGTCTCTAGCATGTAGTGATAATACATATTTTTCTTCTTTATATACCATTAATGGATATAAACGGAGTAGTATTGTGTATGTATTTTTTGTGGACCTTCTCTGTTTGTACACATGTTCTCATGCGTTTATCTTGTACATTTTATTAACTGGTTTATTGTTTAAGCAGTAGTAGTGCAGCTAAGAATCAGGGAAAAAAATGGTGAAGTTGACTATGATCGCCCGTGTTACTGATGGCCTTCCGCTAGCAGAGGGTCTGGATGATGGTCGTGATATGCCAGATTCCGAATTCTATAAGCAGCAAGTGAAAGCACTAGTCAAGAATCTCTCGAGGGGTCATAATGAGGCTTCAAGAATGTCTGTTGAAACTGGTCCATATGTATTCCAGTATCCTTTTGCAGTGCTTTATGGACTTCTTAATTGTCATTCCAATTTATTTAGTTCTTAATTATTGCACTCCTAATTTAAATTGTTGATATTTAACCAGCGTCGTGAACTTGTGGCCAGAGTGCCAGACTCTAGAGACCTAGTGTAGTTTTTTTTGTCCTCAAGGTCATATCAAGCCTAAGCTAACTGTATACCTTTTCCTTGTCAGTGGTTCATAGATTTTATGATCCGGTACTTTAATAGAAGTGACAGTAATAATGTTGGAAATTTTTTATTCATGTACACTGATTTTTCATTCAGGTACACTGATTTTTCATTCAGAATTTGGTGCTGTTGATACTCAAAAGTTTGTAACTAATAAAAACCAAATATACCCACCAAGTTTTCTTAGATGTGTGTTTTCCATGCTTCAATCATAGGAGCACATAGATTTGTGCAAGTTTAAATCTTTAGGAGCACTATGTACTTTGCTAAGTTTACATGCTTTATTGCTTCTCCAGACATATGCTCATGTATAATAGAGTAGTTAATCATTTTAGTGCAGGGTCTTAACATACATGCTTCAGTTTACCATTTTGGGTTTTTCTTAACCTCAGTTTTTCAGTTATATAATTGAAGGGCGTGTTTGTTATTTGACAATGTGTGACAAATTTTTATCTAAACTGCATTCAGATAACTGAAGACCTCAGAAATGAATTTGGCGTCTTCATAATCTAAATAAAACTACTACTGACCCTATAAAATTTGGTATGCTCTTATGTTCTCTTTTGCTTATTAGCTCTTTCTATTAATTTATTGTTCTTTTATGGTTAGTTTTTTATCGTGTTTTAACCTTTGAAGATACATTCATACAAAAGACAAAGAAATTGTACCAAGACACACATACTCAAAGGAATATCTCAAAGTTGAATGATGAACTCTGGAAGTTCTACTAGAAATATGTATTTCGTATTACAGGAAGTTCTTGGTGTTGGTGAAAAGCTCGATCGTAAGTTGGCCATTCAAGTCTTCTATTTTTCTTTTCCTTTCGTTATTCAATTATTTGATTTAAACATTATATCTTTATGCATAATTTAAAACATCCTATAGATGCGATTTTATACTACGTGTCTTTTGAGTATAAAGAAATAAATCAAAATATTAATTAAAACTCACTTTTGTAAGCCATATATTAGGGATAGTGGTTAATTGTTCATGCAAATGCTTGTTTTGATTCGAAAGCAATCTCTTTGTTCTCCAAAATGAGATTGGTATGTCTGATCCGACTCGGCACACCAGCTGGGTGGTATAGATTAGAGCGTTAATGGCGTTGATCATCATTATGTTTTTTGTTATCTATTCAGCATTTATCATAGTTTCTTATATAATCAAATTTTCACGGAGAATTAGGTCAAGATGTCTAGCCGTTTGACATCTGGATCTACTTTATTCTTTGAAAAACAAAAGATTTGAAGATCAATCGGGTCAGTTCAATACATGCTACATATTTTTGTCCAGAGCAATATCATGGTTAACGTCGTAGGTACATTGGTGTTGTTTCACAGTGGATGTTGTATGACGTTTGTTTGTATAGGAATCAACTGATTTTAGTAACGTGAGATTTATTTTCTGTGTAGTATTTCTAGAAATTGTTGATCTCAGATAATATCTCACATTCTCACCTGATTGTTTTGCAAATTACTTAAGGAGATGATATATCCTTTCGATTTAACTGTGTAAAGAGGCAGTGATCACACAGCAATACCTGCTCTTACATTTCTGCATATATTGCTTTTAGATTCATGCGTATAAGATATATTGTCAATTTCTGCAATCTAATAGAACCTAGGTTGAGTTTTATGATTAAGAGTGCCCAACAATAAGGACAGTCAAGATGTCCTGTATAATTATTTTCTTATTTAGAGTGCAGGGGCAGAACAAGAACAAATTTTTAGGGTGGGCCAAATAAATAAAATTGACTTATAAAATAAAATTTCAACTTTATTAATCCTTTTTAAAAAAAAAAAACTTCTTTTGTGGACCAAATAGTATAAAATGATAAAATTTTAACACAATTTAATGATAAATATTTTTTCTTAAATTAGGGCGGGCCGTGGCCGAAACTGGCCCAAGCTACCTTCCGCCCCTGTAGATACATGTGGTAGCCCCACTGTTTTCTTCTCATTTCTCCCCAAGTAATAAATAGAAGCGTTGTTCGGTCTGTTGTTAATTGGTTTAATATTGGCATGTCCTCTATAGCTATTAATATGCATCTTCCTTGAAATGCAGGCTTTGATCAAGAAGTATGCCCCCGTGGCCATTGTCCTTGGAGTTGTTATTCTCCTATTATGGGTCAAGAATAAGATTTGGTGATGCTTCTATGATGCTCAGGTGCTGCGCTTGCTGCACTAAAGCAATCAAGCTATTCCCCTGACAAGGGAGACTGGATCTGCACGCTTCTCCCGTTGAAGCCTCCATCTTGCTGTATGGCACCACCAAGTTTTTTTTTTTCCAAAGCCCATCATCTAAACTCTCTTTCTAGGAAAACTATGGAAGAAAACATGTCATTTGGAACTTAAGAGGGTTGTATTACTTAAACAGGAAACTTATGTCAAAATCTATGAGTTATCTAGAGCTCAAGGTGGCATCTCATCCTCCAAATTCGTTTGATTAAGTTTATATATGTTCAAATTTATTATATTACAATGATTTTGGCACTCTACCTTTGATAATGCCACTTAACAGTACAGTACAAATTATCATGGATTCATGATGGAGTGTGATTATCAACATATGAACTACTAAATTCATTTTCGACTTTTCTTTCGAACTGGGAACTGGGAACTGAAGGATGCAGTTGTCTTATACTCTCTTAATTCTAAAATATTGTCATATTTTGAATTTTAATACTCCCTAGTTGATTTTTTTTCAATTATGAATTTAAATAACTTTTATGCTATGTTTGGATTGGGGTGAATCAGGGAAAGGGTAAATATTTAGAATTAATCTAGAAAAAGAGAATTAGGTGAATCAGGGAAAATAAATAAAATTGTTGTTTGGATATAATAATAATTTGAAGAAGGAGGAAGGGAGAATGAAGTGAATAATATTAAAATGTTTGATATATTGTATTCTTTAAATTCTCTTGGATTTGGGGGAAGGATTATAGGGGAATTGAAGGGAATGAGGGGGGGATGAGGGTGAATCACTCACAGGAGAAGTGTCGAATGTGATTTACAGCAGAAAAATTAATAAATTCTTGATTCACTTAGATCTTATAGAAACAAACAGGGCCGAATTCAGTATTGTTATATTTGTTTGAAAAAAATACTCAATGCTAGTATTTTGATATATTTTAATATTAATTTGATAAATTTGATTCAATTAAGTTTGGAATGTCAATTAAGATTTGGCAAGGAGCATTTTGAATCTACCGCATAAACAATATTTTATTGATTTATTACTCACTACAAAGCGGTTAGAATGCGCTAAGAGTACATAGGCTGACCTGAGGTGCTATTTTATACTCTGGTAAGCCCGCGTTAATACATTTTAGGCTCTTAGATGTAAACTTTTTGGATCGTCGGTCAAGAAGATCTTAGATTCTCTTTCGCCAAACATCGTTTAACTTAAATATTCCCTCGTGTTCAGCTTATGAGTAAAATCGAAGGATGTCATCACATGAACACTACTGACTTATCGAGGGAAGTCAGTAACACTTTCTGTTAAACCGAGTCGCAGATACTCTTTGGGCATTCGTCAGCAAGCGGCATCACTCTGAGTTCATAATGTCCGTACAGCGTTAGAAGCGCCGGCTGGAATATCCTCTATAACATACTCGATTGATGGTAATCCGATCTGACAGCTTAAGATTTTTTATCAATTGAAATATTTATTATTCATATGTATTTATCTCTTACAATTACAAGAGTTACAATCAATAACCAAAAAACTATCCTAAATTTATAACAAAATGTTAAATAAAAAATTATAATTCTAGACTAGGTTAGATTGATGCTTAACTTTAATATATCAAATAAGTTAAATTATTTCATAAAACTAAAGCTTATTCTCGACCAGCTTTATAGATAATTGCATGGTACAATAAATAAAGGAATGTACACATTATAAATATAAATCCGTCTTCAACTACAAATAGAAAACCAAAATTTAAATAACTAAAATAATAAAACAATAAGACCTTTCTTGAATTTGAAACATTTTTAGATATAGAGTTTATTTCAAAATAAAATTTTATAATAATCCATTTAATAATAGAGACAGCCTGAACAAAATCTATTTAATAGTTTGAAACAAAATTCAAAAATTTAATGAAATTACCTTTCGTTTTAGAGAAGGTGTTCAATTTGAGAGGCAGCGGTTAAGGTGGCATCGTAGAAATTGAAAAAACTATAGAATTCAAATGAAATTGTAATTCAATTCCAATTCTTGCTTTTGGTTGGCTACGGAATTCATTTTTTATTTTATATTGTATTTAGTTGCTATTTATCCTTTATAGTATAGGTTTATTTTCAATCATTTTATAATTTGATTTAATATGCATTTTTATATTTTCTTCTTTGTTTTGGCTGCTTATAATATGTTTTCTTATCTCGAATGCCCCCACTGAACCCGTATTTACACATTTAACAATATATAAATTCATTGAAATACCAAGTACTATTTTACCCTTAATTATTCACAACTTACTTAAATTTTACATTTGAAAATAGGGAATGCATTCAAATACTTTAATACTCTCTTTATAATAAAACTAAAATAAAACTCTCATTAAACTAACCCACCCCGCAGCCGCCACAGCGCCGCTCGCCATTTCATATTCACTGCCGCGGCCGGCCCAGCACTTCTGCGGCTCAGCTCATACCTCGCTTTCATCCCCGCTGACAACCCCTTTTCTACTGCGCCCCCATACAGCTTTACGCTTCGTCAAAAGCGCCACTATCGCCCCGCCGCTTGCTTTCACGAAATCTAAATACCTTTCACACTCACGCTACCCCAAATGAAACATACTGTGCGCATTACCTACGACCCAACCTCAGCGCCCCGCAGCATTTCAATACAAAATTATCGATACTGTCAGTTCAAAAATTAATGAAACATAGATAAACCAAAATAAGCCGATTAAAAAATAATTTTTGTATATAATTAAATATGAAGTTGGACGAAGGGGTGGGGGGTGGGGACCGATTTTAATATGAAGTTGGATGGTTTGGGGACTGAGTTGAAGATGAAGTTGGATGTGGTGGGAATTTTACAATTAATAATTGTTTAAAATATTTCAAAAACGTTTCCCACAATTTTAAGTGTAATGTTTAAGGAAGTTACATTTGAAATTAAATAGTCTACTACTAGTATTTTTCGCAATGTTTATTTAAATGAATTGGGGTTAATTAGAGTTTGGGGAGCAAGAAAATAGTTTAGGGGATTCAGGACAAGAAGAAAGCATAGGGATGGCGGAATAGTGACACTTAGGGGGCAAATTGAAAATAAACTCATAGTATAGGGAGAAAATAACAAATTAGTCTTTTCTATTTGATTAGTTTAAAGTGTAACTATGTTTTCAATGTTCCAAAATGATTATTTATTTCACAATTCACTTAAAAATACATTTTATATCCTGAAAATTATAGATTTTCTTAAGTACCTTAAAAAACTCCATCGTCCCAAAATTTGACCATTTTCACTATTTTAAACAATTAATAACATGCTCTCCAAATATAAAAATAAATAATTTTATAATTTATAAAATTAACTATAAAAAAAAATTAAAACAAGGCCTTGAGATCTTGGAGTTTAGTCTTAATGATGAGAAATAGGAGGAAAGGGCGAATCAACAATAGAGTTTAAGATTGAATTTACTGCACAAGTTATCACGCCAAGGTATGGCAAAACATACATGTCCTACAATGAACCCGGCGGTGTAAGGATAAACCATGATAAGCGATAAGCATCGCAGCCATGAATAAATAGCTTTAATAATAACATCATTTTGTACTTAACTTCTGATTCTTCATTTCCTCAGGCACAAAATCTTTCACACTTGAGAACAAATCAAACATGCTGGGACACAGATGTCATCTCAATTTTCAACTTCATTTTTTTTAGTAGGGTGGTAGCGGAAACTATCTAAATTCTTGTTGGAAGAAGGCATAGGTATTTTACATCGAGGATCGGTGGCTCTAGCCGATTTTGGTGCTCGATTGTTACGCTAACACCCGCTGTGATAAGCCTTTTAGGTTCGAATATTGAAACTTGAGATACCATCCTCCTACGCTTGAGATTTTTTTATGCTTAACTTCATCTTTTGATATATATTTCATATTCACGAAGCAGTGCCCCAGCAAGTTGCGCAAAACTGAGTAATCCCAGAAAAGAGAAATATAACTGGCAGTTTGCTAAAAAGAAATAAATGTTCATATCACTTAAGCAGTCTGCTCTGCATTATTCATAATTTCATCTTCAAAATGTTCACAATAATAAAATTCGATTCTGCAAAATCTAACATATACTTTTACTATTAGATTCTATGGTTTCAAGATTCTTTTTTCTTAGATGATGGAGTCTTGATTTGATTTAATTAAACAAATACCCAATTATGTTTGGTTTTACTATAGATGGTCTCTCACAGGTCGGTTAATTAAACAAATTTCCTTCAAAATATTATTAACTGATTTAAAATAAGGTATCAGATTCAAGAGATAACAAAGATTTGAGTGGCTTGGAGAAAATTCATAGTGAAGAGTTTATACTCAAAAAAATTTATTACTTGGTTTTTAAAACTCATCAAAAAACTTACAAATCGACACTCACATGCACAAAAATTACGGACTTGAAGCATTGAGAATTTTAAAAATTAAATTTGTCAAATTACGAGATAGCAAAATTTAATTCTGGCAACAAAATTCATAGTGAAGGTTTATACTCAAAATTTAACCAACAGTTTAAAAACTCCATCAAAAAACTTACAAATCACTACTCTATACACAAAAAAGGTCTGGACTTAAACATTCGAAATTTTAAAAATTAGGCTGTCAAATTACCAAGATAGCAAAATTTGGTCTAAACGGCAAATTCATACGGAAGAGTTATACTCAAAATTTAACCAACAGTTCAAAAACTCCCATAAAAAAATTACAAATTACTACTCTATACACAAAAAAGTCTCGACTTAACCTTTCGAAATTACCTTTGCCACACAAAATCAAAGTCTTTATTTGGAACCTAGATCTAAGAAATGTGTTTTCTTGAGGTATCCTGAAGGGATAAAAGGTTGTGTGGCTAAAAACACTCTAAAATGTCTATTGTTAAAGATGGTGTGACTCCTAATGAGATTAATAATAATGTTGTGTATGATAGTTTGCTTTGATATCACTGTAATAATCTTTGGCCAATTGGTGGTACATTTGACTCAGAATAGGTGGTGCATTTGACTCTGGTTTATTCCAAATAAATCAAACATGTGATCTGAGTCAAACGACAACGATCGATCTATAATTATTAGACTAACAAATCATCAAAAGTCTTTGATTCCAATTGTGTTTTTTGCAAATGTGGAAAACATAATAGCTCTCATCTTCTTTTCAACTATCCTCATATTAGGTTTATTTGGATTTCTACGTTGGGTGTTACTATTGTTTACATTTATAGGATTGAACAAAAGCAATCAATGCACGATGAGTCACTCCGAATGTGGAGCAACTACACGCATGTTGAACAATGCTAACTATCTTCCCTTCAGAGCTAAAAATTGGCGACCCAGACATGCCCGACAGATCCCCCATAAAACTAGCCTCTAAAAATTTGAGCCCAGGATGTAAATCCTTTGGAAAGCCAAAAGTAGGCATCTTATCATTGTAGACACTACTATTTTCAAGGTCAACTCTTTCAACTTTAAATTTATTATCCAAACCCAAATTATTAATCAAGACTCCGGTAAAAAGATGAAACCCATGACCTTGATATAACCCAATGGAAAAAAGTTCAATTCCTGAAGGAAGGTTACGCGAAACGTGCTCAATGGTCGCGTAATCGAATCCTTTGAAATTAGCATCCAATGTTCTTGAATCATCATCCACCTTAAGTAATACAAGATCGAAATGATCCCATATATGAACAATTGTACACGCAAAGAATTCCTCATCTTTATCTAGATCTCGACGAGCACATATGTAAAACTGTGCGAAACGGTCAATAATAATTCATCCCTTTTTATGGAGAACCTAGTAAAGTGACCTACCCACGTCACTTCATCCACTCTTTCAATAATCGATGTGATGGCCCAAACTACAGGTTTCATTTTATTGCAAAATTGAATTTGCCGTTTGTCATACATAGGTTTTTTCAACTTTTCTTTTGGGAAGCCTTGCTCCATTTATATTTCTATATCTTTATATTTTAAATGTCTACTAAACATTTGTGTTTGTTCCCTTTTTTGTTAGGATCAAATTGCCTTCCAAATAGATTTAATTAAAAAATAATTATTACTTAATGTGAGTCATAAAGCAACTAAAATATATTTTATCATAAATATTGATTGATGAAAGTTGACAGATAATTAAAATCTAAAACATCTCTTCAGTTTATATATTCAAGTTACATGTCTTTTAATATTATTATTATAAATGAGTTCAATGATAAAAAATAAAATAAAATAACTAAAGTTAAAACTTTAGAATTCAACAACATCCCTACGAAGTGCTACTTCATTTTCATTATTGTCAAAAATTTTATGGTTACTCCAGGGTATGCTCATTTCTTTTAGGCTTGTTTCTTTAATCATTTATTATTATAATATATTGATGACTCAAAAGATATTTTCGTCTCTTTATATGTGATAATAAAAATGTAAGTAGTTTACACTTGTTTTGTGTTAACAAGGTTTTTTTTTTATCTTTTGTGGATTTAACTTGAAATATGTCCAAATACTTTTAACTCGTAATTATAAAGATATAGTCACTCATTTTTTCCTCCAAGCAAGCCAATTTTGTCTAAAGTAATCATTATTGCTTTCGTTTTTGGTACATACATCCTCCATTTAAAAAGATATTCTGAAGTTAGATTTTGATTGTTGACTTTGTAAATTAAGAAATAATTATTTTAAATATCATGATGAAATGATTATGAAGTATGTTCTTTTGTACTTTGATATGTGTCTTTTCAGTTACTATTCATTTTTTTCTTAGCCATCAATAAAGTGAAAAAATATATTGGAACGGAAATATTAATATTAGATATATTAAATTCAAAATAAACATATGGTGATCAAATTTTACTCGGATGGCTACACACTTGTTTAATATTGTGGGAATTGCCATCGATTTAGTTGTTTGTGATTGCATTCATTCTCGTAGTGAATATGAATTTGTATGTTTCAACAATATTCATAGGTATTGAATGATCTACACTTTCATCGATTAAATTCGCTTGGAATTTTTGTTTGGTTTTACAAATTCTTTAACCGATGCGTATATCTACGGTAGTTGCTAGATGTCGGATAATGTTGGTATAATATGAAAAATTAAATAATTAAATATATTTTTTGTTAAACTTATGTAACAATTTTTTATTAATTTCATGTTGCACAAATGCAAAAAAAAATATTATTCAAGATTCAAATGCATGTGATTAATTAGTTCCATCATTACGAAGGAGCATCATATCAAAAGAAATATAATTTTAAAATATAATAAATTAATTAAACTATGTTAATATTGTACATAAGTTTTGAATATCTTCATTATAATAACAAAATAAAAGAGAAAATATATAATCTAACATCATTGGTATTAGTTGTATTAAATTCATAAAATATAATAAATCAATTAAACTATGTTGATATAGTACATAAGTTTTGAAGATCCTCATTATAATGACAAAACAAAAGACAAAATATATAATCTAACATCATTTATATTAGATGTATTAAATTAAAAAATAAATACATGGTGATTACATTCATATTCAAATTCTAATATCGTTAATTAGTTTCATGTATTTATGTACATTAATAGTGATGTAAGGATTACAGAAGAAATATTCTAATAATATATAATTATTTGAAGGTGTTTTTACATTGATATTAGAAAAATCAAATAGGTGAATACATTTTTTATTAAACTGATGTAACACTTTCTCTTAATTTCATGTTGTCACAAATTTAAAAAAATCATTACTCAAGATTTTAATGCATGTGATTAATTAGTTTCATTATTATAATTAAAGAGACAACGTTTAAAAGAAATAATTTCTTAAGTATAACAAATCAATTAAGAAATGTCAATATAGTACATAATTTTTCAAAAGACCTTTGTAGATTCTCAAAATTTATTAATTAATTTTAATTAAAATCGATTTATTATAATCGATAAAATTAATTCTATAAGAAATTGATCACACGAGTAACGCGTGACAATTAGGGTGCACACGTGGAAAATAATAAGGGTTCCCAGAAATTAAGCCCCTGGAATTAATCGAAGTCGAAATTAGCTAGGGTTTTTGCATTAATTAATTCTAAATTTTCACTACAAACGAGGGTTCACCAGAAAATAGCCTCGAATTAAATCTCAATTGAAATTAGGGCTCAAAAATCCCTAATTTTATTACAAAAAATCAGCTATTTTTGTCTAAAATGGAAGTTTTGAGAGTTTTGGGGCTCAAAATGAAGACTCCAAGAGAGTGATGACTAATATGAATATGAGTTTTAACCTAAAAAAATCAAGAACTTTCCTGCTTCATAAAAGTAGGCTCCCATTTTGGTTTCTTGCAGCAATTTCATAAAATCGACAGCCTAGATCTCGCTCAAAATCAAACCATTAAGATCGTAATCCGTGTAACTGCCGATCAACCAACTTAAGAAAGCCCTCAAAGCCTATAAACTTCAAAATTATAACCGAAATTCATAACCTCCGTAACCAAAAGAATATAACAAAAAAGCTCCTCGAGACAATTTAGTATAAACAACTATGCGTGTATTTCTTCATAGAAAACCTTTGAAGATTGTTGTTGTGAGAAACCAATTAAAACATCGAATCTTCAACCTACAAGCCTAAATAGGCGCCTAAATTGAAGAACGGAGAAAGAAACACAAAATTTTCAACTCGATCACCAAAATAGTCGCTTAATATCGAACAACAACGCGAATTACTTCACAAACGTAGTAATTCCAAGATCAAAACTCCAAAAACCGATGAGAATCGCCTCGTGAAATAAATACGTAAATTATATGAATAAATTACACATCGCCATATATAGTTTAGTTAACAATCGATTAAAACATAAAGGAACTTTTATTTTAATCAATTACTGAATTGCCCGTAAAGTGAATGAACTAGCCTCTGATCGAACTTGACACGCTCGGCTTCCTTCATTAAACTCGTTGAATCACAAAGGAAGGATCTTAACTCCGAGATGCATGCTTAAATCCATAATGATCCTTAAGTTTCTGATGAATTCTTAGGTCATTTTAGACATGTAAAGCAAAAGAAAAGTGATTAAAATGGGTTTCAAATCCACTTCGAGGTTCTATCGGGTAGGTTTACAACAAACCTCAAGTGTGTTAAAACACATGTCTTATTAAATGCATATTCTTTTACAACATTACCAATAAAATGCATCGACCGTCAAGTTATAATACTGAAGTTCAAGTTTCCTTTGTAGTTTACTTCCATCGAGCACACCAGACTCAAATTCTATTATTGAAATCTTTTGGCTAATAGCTTTTCATATGGTACAAATTTATCCATAATACTACTATCACATACAAATATCCATTACTATTATTATAAAGATTAATGAGTAAGATCTAGAAGCAATTGCTCATAAGCCCTTAAATTATCAGCGAGAACTCAAAACCAGTAATATACAATTATTAAGGTGAACACTAAGTTCCAAAGAATCACATTTAACCAAATTCCGTAAATGAATTAATACACAATTGTCGCAACGGGCATAATAAAAGGGAATCAATTTTCTTATCGATTTCCAACACTCTACTCTGCCCTGGACGCATTACCTTACAATTCCTTTAACACGCGATTCTAGTCGAGGCTAACCATAAGAAGTAGGTCGCGAAACACCCACAACTTTCTTTTTACTCGAGTATGAACTGAATAAGATTTATGGCGCCCCATAAACCAATCAAGCACTAACCGTGTGAGATCCCGAGATCTTCCTTTTGTATATCTAGGACGGATAAATCCCTTCCAATATATCAACATCTATCGCAGACCACCGCATGGATCAACATACGCCGTTATAATCCCCCGCTTGGGTGCGCACGCTTGTCATAGTCAAAGTACGTAGCCTCATATAACACGTATAGTTATATATCATAGGTCTAAGAACAATTGTCGAACCTAAAATTCTAAACAAATACTCATAGGACACAGATATATTATATCTTCTATGAATTGCTTTCGGCCTACCAGCCCCAAGTCATAGACCGTAGCCCACGGTATTGATGTAGTCTCACAGGCTAACGTGATCAATTTTTACTAATCAAAATACCATGTTAGTCATTTGATGCTTGTCGCCCTAACTATCGTGATCACCAAGGCCTTTGGCTATCCTATATTTTTCAAGAGTCAGAATCAACAATTCATGTTGCCTCTCTAGAAAACACATGTATCAACCTAGGGATTTAACTTTTCACTCATCGAGGATACAATACATGTATATTATATATTTCAACGGCCTGTGAAATAAATAATGGGTAACTATATGAATGAATTACGCATTCATATAGTTTAGTTAACAATCAGATTAAAACACAAAGGAACTTTTGTTTTAATCAATTACTTAACTTATTCCAGAAAGTGAATGAACTAGCTCCCACTCGAATCTCTGGTCATCGCCTAGCCTCTTTCATTTAAGTCAGAAAGCAAACTATGAATCCGTGAAGGATTGTAATAACCTGCTACGAAAAAAAATTTAAATTTTCGGTCGGCGCGTAATCTGGATAAAGATAAATAACTGATTATAATATTATTTCGTAAAATTTTTTAGCCCGAATTACATTTATAATTAGTAGTTTTGCCATGGAATATTTTGTCTGGAATCGGGTTCGTGGAGATGGCACGATGTGTCGGAGAATTAAACTTAAACCGAATCTGACTGAAGCTTTAAATATCTAAATAAGCTTATCTTCCTTACATCATCATTTTGAGCTCACCTCTTTCCTTTTTTCATAGGCCGAGATGTTCCCTCCCCCTTAAAAATTTCATTAAACTACAAGATCGCTTAGAATATCGTTTCTCCCATCATTCTCTTCGAAAGGCGTATGAAAGTTCAAGTCTTTGAGATATTTCTTGGGTTTTGACATGGTTGACTTTAGTTGACTTTCCATAATTCAATTTTATGATGAATCTTAGTTGGTTGCGGCTCATGACGTATAAAGAATTAATTCATTTAGAGGTCGCTTGAGGATGTTATACCGTTGACTTTTAGGTTTTGTTAATTTTTGGAAGCCATATTTTCTAAGACTTTAAATGGTAGAGGTTGTGTTGGACCTTATTATAGCATATTGTGATATTAAATTGGTGATTTAAAATTGATTAGCGGAGTTAAAACATATTAATTCCAAGTCGAAGTTATAATTTATATTTCTGAGTATAGATTTGTTAATTATAAATCTGCCGATTAACTAGAATGACTTATAAGTCGATTTATAATGAGAAAGATAAGTATGGAATGAAGGGAATCGGGACATGTCCGGCCGGGATTATAATTCGAGTAGTTTATCCGCTATAAGACCATAGATAGTTCCCCGGAAGAGTTGCTATGTAATTTAACGCCTTTATAGTAGTAGGTCTTGATTATACTTTATGGTTAAGGATCGTGAAAGTGGCAAGCACTTTGGATTGTTTTTTCGCTAAGGTCTAAGGGTACTAAATAGAGAAGTAGTAATTATCTCACGCGTTACTTTACGACTTACTTTAAAATTGTGTGAACATGTTATGCGAGCATGATTACGTGAGAAATGATATACATATGATATGATTATGAACGATATATGTCACTGTTATGATTACGTGAGAACGAGAGTACATGTACTGTTATATGATTACGTGATTATATTCTGTGGCGCGAAGACGGCTGAGGTAAAGTAGCTTGAACTCCCAACTTATATTTCTCGATTGTATTCTGGCTCTACACTTATGATTTATGTGGCCTTGTCGCACTTATGATTCTCGCGGGGCCTTGTCGGCGATTGTTTTTACTTACTTATAGATGTTTTATCTCGTGTGCTTGGATATTGTCCGGGGAGTAGGAGTAGCTTGTTATTGAGAGATGTGTTGGGAAAGTTATGTATGACTCTGGTAAGACTGGAAAGATCGTGATTTGACCTATGTCGGGATGACAGGGTTGGGGTGACTCCTTCCTGCGTGATACGCACCATATGTGCCTTATACTTAGTGTATAAGCTGTGCTCACAGATAAGAGCGCGTGTCTTATACTTAGTGTATAAAGAGCGAAAGCGCCTTTATACTTAGTGTACGAAACAAGGATGTGGCCTTGTACTTGTGTATGAGTGCGATGTGCCTTAGACTTTGTGTATATGCGTGCCTTATACTTTGTGTATAAGTAAGTGTTTCAAATTTTATACCTGCAGGCAAGTGGGTGATCATTGACAGTCCATTCCGCAGTACTTGATCTAAGTATACGCGCATTGCAGGATGGTATAACGCGATACGGTAGATGCGAGGTTCACGACCAGAGTTTTAGTCGTTGTTGAGCTCCACCGATTTTCTCGAATTGTGTGCTTGTCGAGAATTTCATTATATCTTCACGTATTATAACTCAGCTTTCTCCTCAAGGAATTATGTCAGAGACCGCTTTTGTGTAGTCCCGGATATATGTATTTTATTCCTCATTTGACTATATATTATTGATTGACCTGCTCCGCATGGTAAGTTCACCCCTCGTGTTAAGTTTCACTAAGCCTCGCCGCTTACACTCTTTTCGCATTGGGCGGCATTTCATTCCGTGCTGCCGACAGCGCAGCTGAGCCAAGAGGCCGCTTGCAGTTTTGTTCCGAGTGGGCTGTGTGAACATCGGGCGCGCAGGATCCTCACAAATACCGATTTTTGATGCGTTGTCAACTGCTTTGATTTTTTGTATTTTCCTTGAAACCCTTTAGCCTCTAATGGTCAGTTGTCATTTTGTATTCAAGATACAAGACGCATCATCTCGTCAGCCTTGCCGGCATTACTTTGTTTTGGGATACAGTGTATATATATATGGGTTTTCATTTCGACATCACCGATGATTATAAATTTTAAAAACTCAAGCTTGGATTTGGGGAAACTTAATTGTGATCACATTTTTGGATGAAATCTAATTGTGTTTTAAATCAGTCAGCCCATCGTTTGTGACTCGTGTTCCAGATTTTAATGACTCTCACCTTCCAGCGGCCAATCAAGTGGTCGCGTTACAATTTTGCATCGTAGCTTAAAGCCTGGGGACACTGGGGTATCTGCCGGGCAAAATTTACTTGCTTTTCTTTTGTCGCCAGTGAGCGGTGTCTTTTTGTGAATCTATGTCTTTTTATTTATGTTGCGTAGGATCAAGGAGAGATGCCACCTAGAAAAGGGGCGAAGGAAATGGTAGAGGCGCTCGGTAGCTGCAGAGTCGAAATTGCAGTGGTATAAATATCGATTTATACAACAAAGGACCAAATAGGTCCGGAGGCGCAATTTCGAAAGATGCTGGTGAGGCTGGTGTAGACCTCGTAGAGGAGAGTGTGAATGCTCGTGGTCGGTATACCGCGGGTCAATCTGCAGCAAGTTGCTTGATCGGTTTCAAGAGGATCTGGTTTGCAAGGGGTTCGCTGTGAGCAAAGCTATCGAGTTCATCCGGGATACGAAGTCGATTTTTGAGCCGACTTCGTGATCAAGGGGCGTAGACGTAGAGTGAAGTTTTGTTTACTTATGCATTTCACGAGGGGCTTTTCCATGACTGCCGGGAGAACCCTGCTGCCTCGATCATGGTAGGAAAGCCCATGTGTCCTGTCGATTTGGCTGAGCTCTTCCTGGGGAGAATTATCGCTGAAACCCACATGGCGGCCTGGAGAGTTGATTTCATGGACTCGTTCAAGGTCAAAGTGAGGCGCATTTGCAGATGTCACGATTCGTATGACTACTTCCGATGTTTATCCGTGCAGGCGGTGACTAGATTCAGGGATGGGTCGACGCGACGTATCTCACGATGGATTTACTAGTTTCCATGCCGTGAGGAATGCATCCCTCAAGATGGAAATGAGCTGCAGAGCAAAGAGGCGAAATGGATCGAGGAGAGTCGACTGCACTTTCTATTCGGCAGAATTCCTTCTAGCCTCTAGAAAGCCCAGCTGAGGATCGACCAAATAGCCTGCCCTGGCAGAGTCACTTTAGCATCTCCGGCTGGCCACAGTCATGCCACCGCTCCTTCGCACGGGCACCTCATGATCCCAAGGAAGTCCGTAGTAGTCTGGGGTCCAGAGGTATTCGCCGCTACCGCCAAGGCTGGGACGGGTCACAAAGAAGATTATCGGGAGAGGCCGGTCTTATGTTACCGGCGCGCCAGCCTGTGACATTTGGCAAAAGGAGTGTCCCCAGCCTTCCCGGGATGGGAGGCGCTTAGTACTAAAGATCCGCCTCACTTCACGAGGCGGTTATCGTGAGTCGCGTGGTCGATTCAGCCGCCGTGGAGGCCGGGGGATAAGGGATGTAGGACTTCGTAGGAGTGTTGTGGGTAGTACTGAAAGGAGTCGTCGAGCGATTCACGCTGCTATCATCAGAGGCAGATACCCTGCAGGGGCTGTGTACAATTATTTCTCAGTATAGATATCAGCCGTGGTGTTGTTTGATTCTCGGGGCTACGTATTTTTTGTTTCTCGTAGTTTTATTTCTCAGCTTTATTTGTATGTCATGGTGCCTTTTGTCATTCCACTTGAGATTATGACAAATGGTGGGAGGTCGGGCCAAGGTTAGATTTGTATATGTATCTTTGATTGTTTGTGAATGCTTGTTGTCTGCTGATGCATTTCCATTTTGAGCTTTCTAATTTTGACCTTATCTTGGGTATGATTGGTTGTGGTGTTATCATGCTATTGATTGCCATCGAAGGAGATTAGTTTTGTGGGTTCGGGGAGACCGTATATCCGGCCTGGAGTGAGACAAAGATTTTGCTCTTCGAAGCTCAGATCAAGACTGAGGCTGTGGAGATTGATTCGGGAAAGGGTGTATTGGGTTCTTGGGGTATGTGGCTGATTTGAGTAGAGAAGAGGCGTAGTAGAGGATGCGGTTGTTAGAGAGTTCAAGGATGTTTTCCCGAGGACTTACCGGGTCAGCTACCTATAGGAGATCGAATTTTATTTAGGTTATTCCCTGCACGGAACCAATTTCTCTTCCACCGCATTGTGATGGCTCAAATGAATTGTGTGAATTGGCGGACTCAAGCATGTGAGTTGCTGGACAAGGGATTCATCGCACTTATGATCTCCAAAGGCGCACTGCTGTTGTTTGTGAAAAGAAGGATGGTTCGTGAGGCCGCGATTGAATATAGCTGAATAAAGTACTATTAAGAACCCATACCCATTGCCCGAATTGGACGATTTGTTTGATCACCAACGATGCCAAGGTGTTCTCGAAGATTGACGGCGGTCCGCTATCACGCTTGAGGATCAAAGGAGAGGATATTCTTAAATTGGCTTTCCGATCTCGCATGACATTATGAATTTATAGTGATGCCATTTGATCGACAAATGCACCGGCTAATCTTTATGGATTTGACGAACCGGTATTTCGGGAGTATCTAGATGAGTTTGTGGTGGTATTCATTGATGATATTCCGATATATTCTGAGGGAGGAGAACATGAGAGGCATTTGCAGATTGTGCTGAGGGACTCGGCATGCCACCAGATGCCAAGTTTTCCCAAACGTGAGTTCCGGGTTGGGCGAAAGTGCAAACTTCGGTCACAAGTATTTCTCGGCGAGGTATTTGTGTTGATCCACGCAGCAGAGGCCGTGGAATTGGGAGCCCACCAGTGTGACTGAGGTTAGGAGTTTCAAGTTAGCCGTTATTACGTGATATTCATCATGGATAATAAAGGAAGTTGACTTCTGCCCAAGTGTTGGCGATACCATCCGGTTCCTCGAGGGCTACGGATTTATAGTGATGTTTCGCATCGTGATCAAAAGTGCTCAAGGTAATGGGAATGCTGACGCTTATGCTTCCTATTACTAGGAAATCACAAGAAGAACTATCCCACCCATGATCTTGAGCTAGCGGCGATAGTCTTTATGCTGAAATTGTGGAGACACTATCTATATGGAGTTAAATGCCGACTTTTTATCGGACACAAGAGTTTGAAATATCTTTCCAACGCAGAGATTTGAATTTGAGGCGTGAGGGAGGGACGGAGTTCATCGCTGATTATGACTCGACTCATCGAGTACCACCGTGGAAGGCAAATGCAATAGCCGATGCACCGAGTAGAAAGGGGAAATCAAAGGATCCAGAGAGAGGGATGAAACACCGAGTCGACTTTGACGTCAGAAGCATGTGAGATTTTTCGCCATACGAGTTCGGGATCAAGCCATGGATCGAATCTTAGAATTTCAAGAATGAGATGAGAGACTGCAGTTGTCAAGAGGGGATGTGAGAAGTGGGGTCGTGACGATTTCACTCTGCTGACGAGAGTGGAGTTAGTATTTTATTTTGTGTGATATTTGATTTTGTGTTATATCGTTTCGCTTGATTGTTCAGGGTTGTTAAATTTCGAGGTCGAATTTTATTAGGCGCCAGATTGTAATAAACTTAAAAAAAAAAAAAATAATTTAATTTTCTCGGTCGGGCGTGGACCCGGGGATAGATAGCAATACGTAACTGAACGAAGCGTTACTGAG
>JADFUC010001694.1:0-24864 GCA_019722365.1 Lithospermum erythrorhizon
CTGTTGTACTTCGTTCAGTTACGTATTGCTCGAGCGAGGAATCCGTGCGAGTTTTTTGATGTTCCCAAATATTAGCATGGGTATTATTTCCTTTGACAAAATCGAGCAATTCTAATGCTTTTTGTCTGTAGCGAAAACAAAAAAGCGTCTTATTTCGATTCGGCGACAACAAAAATGCATTTTTCTTATCGAGCAGATCCGTCACGAGTTTTCGATGTTCCCTAATATTAGCATGGTTTTAACAGAAGCAGATGTTACTTTTAATATCGAAAACAAATAACGTCATGGCTCGGTCCGGCGACAACAAAAATGCATTTTCTTATTGAAACGGAATCCGTGCGAGTTTTTGATGTTCCTAATATTAAGCGTGGTATGATTTTTGCTTTGAGAAAATCCAGTGATTCTAATTCTTTAATGCGAAAACAAAAGCGTGGCGGCTTGATTCGGCGACAACAAAAATGCATTTTCTTATCGAGCGGAATCCGTCTGAGTTTTTCTATGTTCCTAATATTAGCATGGGTATGATTTCCTTTGAGAAAATCAATCGGTTCTAATGCTTTTAATCTGGCGAAAACAAATAACGTCCACGGCTGGGATTAAACCGACAACAAAAAATGCATGTTTCTTTATCGAGCGGAATCCGTGCGAGTTTTTTCGATGTTCCCAAATATTAGCATGGAGTATTATTTCCTTTGACAAAATCGAGCAATTCTAATGCTTTTAATGCGAAAACAAAAACGTCAGCTCGGTCGGCGACAACAAAAACACATTTTTTCTTATCGAGCAGGTCGAATGCGAGTTTTTCGATGTTCCCCCTAATATTAGCATAGGTTTGATTTTCATTCAGAAAATCAGCAACTCTAATACTTTAATACGCGAAAACAAAAAAACGTCAGCGATTCGGCTGACAACAAAAATGCATTTTTTTCTTATCGAATGGAATCCGTGCGACTTTTTCGATGTTGCCTAATAATGGCGTGAATACGATTTTCTTTGTGAAAATGGTTCAAATGTACTTTAATCACGAAAACAAAAATTCACGGCTCGGTCGTGACAAAAATGCATTTTTCTTATCGAGAGCGGAATCCGTCTGAGTTTTTTTGATGTTCCCCCTCGTATTATCGTGGGTATGATTTTTCTTTCGAATCGGGTTATTCTAACGCTTTTAATATGCTAAAATGGAAATAAACGTCATGGCTCGATTCGGCGTAATAATCGTTTTTCTTATTCGAGCAGGAATCCGTCTGGGTTTTTCGATGTTCCCCCTAATATTAGCGTGGGGTATGATTTTTGCTTTGACAAAATCCAGACATTCTAATACTTTTATCTGTGGCTCACTTGTCCACGACTTCGATTCGGCGACAACAAGAAATGCATTTCTTATCGAGCGGAATCCGTGCGAGTTTTTCTATGTTCCCCTAATAATTAGCATGGGTATGATTCGTTTGAAAATCAATCGGTTCTAATGCTTTTAATGCGAAACAAAAAGCGTCCACGGCTCGATTCGGCGGCAAAAATGCATTTTCTTATCGAGCGGAATCCGTACGAGTTTTTTTCGATGTTCCCTAATATTGGCGTAGGTATGATTTTCTTTGAGACAATCGAGCTATTCTAATGCTTTTAATACGCGAAACAAAAAACGTCACGGCTCGATTCGGCGACAACAAAAAATGCATTTTTTCTTATCCGAGCGGAATCCGTAAGAGTTTTTTTCGATGTTCCCCTAATATTGGCGTAGGTATGATTTTCTTTGAGAAAATCGAGCTATTCTAATGCTTTTAATATGCAGCTCAAAATGCATTTTTTCTTATCGAGCGGAATCCGTGCGAGTTTTTTTCGATGTTCCCAATATTATCGTGGGTATATGATTTTCTTTCGGAAAATCGGGTTATTCGAGCAGCTTTTAATATGCGAAAACAAATACGTCGTAGCTGCGGTCGGCGACAACAAAAATGCATTTTTCTTATTCGAGCGGAATCCGATACGAGGTTTTTGTTCCCCCTAATATTAGCGTGGAGTATGATTTGCTTTGAGAAAATCAGCAATTCTAATTCTTTTAATGCAGCGAAAACAAAAAGCGTGGCGACGATTCGGCGACGACAAAAATGCATTTTTTCTTATCGAGCGGAATCCGTCACGAGGTTTTTTTCTATGTTCCCCTCTTAGCATGGGTATGATTTCCTTTGAGAAAATCAATCAGTTCTAATGCTTTTAATGCAGCGAAAACAAATAACGTCGATTAAATCGACAATAAAAAATGCATGTTTTCTTATCGAGCGGAATCCGTCTGAGTTTTTCGATGTTCCCCAAATATTAACATGGGTATTATTTCCTTTGACAAATCGAGCAATTCTAATGCTTTAATACGAAACAAAAAAGCGTCGCGGCTCGATTCGGCGACAACAAAAATGCATTTTTCTTATCCGAACGGAATCCGTCCGAGTTTTTTTACGATGTTCCCACAATATTAGCATAGGTTTGATTTTCATTAAATCGACAACTCTAATACTTTTGTCTGCTTGAAAACAAAAATCCGCGGCCCAGCGATTCGGCGACAACAAAAATGCATTTTTTCTCCGAATGGAATCCGTCACACTTTTTGATCCCTAATATTAGCGTAGGTACGATTTTCTTTTTGAAAATCGGGCTATTCTAATGCTTTTAATACGCGAAAACAAAATTCACGGCTCGAGTCGGCTGACGACAAAAAATGCATTTTTCTTATCCGAGCGAATCCGTGCAGTTTTTTCGATATTTCCCTAATATTATCGTGGTATGATTTTGCTTCGGAAAATCGGGTTATTCTTGCTTTTAATATCTTTAAAACAAATAACGTCATGGCTCGATTCGGCGACAACAAAAATGCATTTTTTCTTATTGAGCGGAATCCGTGCAGTTTTTGATGTTCCCACAATATTAGCGTGGTATGATTTTGCTGACAAAAATCCAGCAATTCTAATGCTTTTAATACGCGAAAACAAAAAAGCGTCACGACTTCGATTATTGACGACAAAAATGCATTTTTTCTTATCCGAGAGCGAGATCCGTGCGAGTTTTTTCTGTTCCCAATATTAGCATGGGTATGATTTCGTTTGAGAAAATCAATCAGTTCTGAAAATGCTTTGTCTGTGAAAACAAAAAAGCGTCACGGCTCGATTCGGCGACAATAAAAATGCATTTTCTTATCGAGCGGAATCCGTGCGAGTTTTCGATGTTCCCCAAATATTAGCATGGGTATTATTTCCTTTGACAAATCGAGCAATTCTAATGCTTTTATCTGTGGCTCACTTAAATCACGGCTCGATTCGGCGACAACAAAAATGCATTTTTCTTCTCGAAGCGAATCCGTAAGACTTTTTCGATGTTGCCTAATATTAAGCGTAGAATACGATTTTTCTTTGTGAAAATCGGGGCTATTCTAATACTTTTAATATCTGAAAACAAAAATGCATTTTTCTTATCGAGCGGAATCCGTCTGAGTTTTTTTCGATGTTCCCCCTAATAATATTATCGTGGGTATGATTTTACTTTTGGTCGGGTTAATCAGCTTATTTTAATATAAACAAATAACGTCATGGCTCGATTCGGCGACAACAAAATGCATTTTAGCGTGAAGCAGGAATGTCCGTCTGAGGTTTTTTCGATGTTCCCCTAATATTAGCGTAGGTATGATTTTGCTGAGAAAATCGGCAATTCTAATTCTTTTAATACGAAAACAAAACGTGGCCGGCGATTCGGCGACAACAAAAATGCATTTTTTTCTTATCGAGCGGAATCCGTGCGAGTTTTTTCTGTTCCCTAATATTAGCATGGGTATGATTTCCTTTGAGAAAATCAATCGGTTCTAATGCTTTTAATACGAAACAAACAAATCCGCGGCTCGATTAAGTAAATGACAAAAAAAATGCATGTTTTCATATCGAGCAATTCCGTCTGAGTTTTTCGATGTTCCCCAAATATTAGCATGGGTATTATTTCCTTTGACAAAAATGAGCAATTCTAATGCTTTTAATACGGCGAAACAAAAAAGCGTCACGGCTCGGTCGGCGACAACAAAAAATGCATTTTTCTTATCGAGAAGCGAGAATCCGTGCGAGTTTTCGATGTTCCCTATTAGCATAGGTTTGATTTTCATTCGAGAGAAATCCAGCAACTCTATCTTATCTGCTTGTCCTTTATTGATTCGGCGTGACAACAAAAATGCATTTTTCTTATCCGAATGGAATCCGTGCGACTTTTTTTTCGATGTTGCCCTAATATTGGCGTGAGTACGATTTTCTTTGTGAAAATGGACTGTTCAATACTTTAATGCGAAAACAAAAATTCCCGCATTTCAGTCGGCGGCGACAAAATGCATTTTTCTTATCCGAGCGGAATCCGTGCGAGTTTTTTCGATGTTCCCCTAATATTATCGTGATGGGTATGATTTTCGGAAAATCGGGTTGATGCGCTTTTAATATGCTAAAACAAGCGCGTCATGGCTCGATTCGGCGACAACAAAATGCATTTTTAGCATTCGAGCGGAATCCGTGCGAGTTTTTGATGTTCCCCCTAATGTTGGCGTAGGTATGATTTTGCTTTGACAAAAATCCAGCAATTCTAATGCTTTTATCTGGCGAAATAAAAAGCGTCCATTGCGATTCGGCGACAACAAGAAATGCATTTTTCTCGGAATCAAATGCGAGTTTTTTCTATGTTCCCCTAATATTAGCATGAATTTCGTTTGAAAATCAATCAGGTTCTAATGCTTTTAATGCAGCAAAAAGCGTCACGGCTCGATTCGGCGACAACAAAAATGCATTTTCTTATCGAGCGGAATCGATACGAGTTTTTGATGTTCCCCAAATATTAGCATGGGTATTATTTCGCTGACAAAATCGAGCAATTCTAATGCTTTTAATAAAACAAAAAACGTCGATAAGTTAGAGAGGCAACAAAATGCATTTTTTCTTATCCGAGCGGAATCCAAATGCAGACTTTTTTTTCGATGTTGCTAATATTAGTGTAGGAATTACGATTTTCTTTGTGAAAATCAGATATTCATCTTTTAATATGAAAACAAAAAATGCATTTTTCTTATCGAAAACGGAATCCGTCTGAGTTTTCGATGTTCCCTAATTATTATCGTGGGTATGATTTTCTTCGGAGAAAATCGGGTTATTGACGGCTTTTAATATCACGAAAACAAATAACGCGTCATGAACGATTCGGCGACAACAAAAATACATTTTTCTTATTGAGCGGAATCGATGCGAGTTTTCGATGTTCCCCTAATAAATGGCGTAGGTATGATTTTGCTTTGAAAATCCGGCAATTCTAATTCTTTTAATACTGGCAACAAAAACGTGGCCGTTTGATTCGACATTAAAAAATGCATTTTTCTTATCGACGGAATCCGTCTGAGTTTTTTCTATATTCCCCTAACAATATTAGCATGGGTATGATTTCCTTTGAGAAAATCAATCGAGTTCTAATGCTTTTAATAAAAGAAACAAATAACGTCATTTCGATTAAGTCGACAACAAAAAATGCATGTTTTAACATCAAGGCGGAATCCGTCACGAGTTTTTCGATGTTCCCCAAATATTAGCATGGGTATTATTTCCTTTGACAAAATCGAGAGCAATTCTAATGCTTTAATACGAAACAAAAAAGCGTCACATTTCGATTCGGCGACAACAAAAAATGCATTTTTCTTTATCACGAGCGGAATCCGTCACGAGTTTTTTTCGATGTTCCCACAATATTAGCATAGGTTTGATTTTCATTCGGAAAATCCGGTTTCTAAATACTTTAATGCGAGAACAAAAGCGTCACGGCGGTCGGCGACAACAAAAAAATGCAACTATCGAATGGAATCCGTGCGACTTTTTTTCGATGTTGCCCTAATATTAAGCGTGGAATGCGATTTTCTTTGTGAAAATCGGGCTATTCTGAAAATACTGTCACAGCGAAAACAAAATTCACGGCTCAGTCGGCGACAACAAAAATGCATTTTTCTTATCGAGCAGATCGTCTGAGAGTTTTTTGATGTTCCCTAATATGGTGGGTATGATTTACCTTCGGAGAAAATTCGGGTTATTCTAACGCTTTTAATATGCTAAAACAAATAACGTCATGGCTGATTAAAGCGACAACAAAAATGCATTTTTCTTATTCGAGCGGAATCCGTGCAGTTTTTTCGATGTTCCTAATATTAGCGTAGGTATGATTTTGCTTTGACAAAATAAAGCAATTCTAATGCTTTAATACCTTGAAAATAAACGTCGACTCGATTCGGCGACAACAAAGAAATGCATTTTCTTATCGAGCGGAATCCGTCTGAGTTTTTCTATGTTCCCTAATATTAGCATGGGTATGATTTAGTTTGAGAAAATCAATTCGGTTCTAATGCTTTTAATCTGGCGAAAACAAAAAAGCGTCGCGGCTCGATTCGGCGACAACGAAAAATCGTTTTTCTTATCCAGGCCGGAATCCGTCACGAGTTTTCGATGTTCTAAATATTAGCATGGGTATTATTTCCTTTGACAAAATCGAGCAATTCAATGCTTTTAATCTGTGAAAATAAAAACGTCGAGGTACCGATTCGGCGACAACAAAAATGCATTTTTCTTATCGACAGATCAAATGGGCTTTTTTCGATGTTGCCTAATATTAAGCGTGGAATGCGATTTTCTTTGTGAAAATCGGGCTATTCTAATGCTTTTAATATCTTGAAACAAAAATGCATTTTTCTTATCGAGCGAGGAATCCGTCTGAGTTTTTTGATGTTCCCTAATAATATTATCGTGGGTATGATTTTCTTTCGGAGAAAATCGAGGGTTATTCGAGCAGCTTTGTATGCGAAAACAAATAACGTCATGGCTGGTCGGCGACAACAAAAAATGCATTTTTTCTTATTCGAACGGAATCCGTACGAGTTTTTCGATGTTCCCCTAATATTAGCGTAGGTATGATTTTTTTTGAGAAAATCGAGCAATTCTAATTCTTTAATACGAAAACAACGTGGCTATTTCGATTCGGCGACAACAAAAATGCATTTTTCTTATCAGAGCGGAATCCGTGCAGTTTTTTCTATGTTCCCTAATATTATGGGTATGATTTCCTTTGAGAAAATCAATGGGTTCTAGTAACATGCATGAAAACAAATAACGTCACGGCTCGATTCGTGAATGACAAAATGCATTTTTTCTTATCCGAACGGAATCCGTACGAGTTTTTTGCGATGTTCCCCAAATATTAGCATGGGTATTATTTCCTTTGACAAAATCGAGCAATTCTAATGCTTTAATGCAGCTCTGAAAAATCCCGACAATTCGGCGACAACAAAAAATGCGATTTTTCTTATCCGAGCGGAATCGTCTGGTTTTCGATATTTCCCCTAATATTGCGCCAGGTTTGATTTTTCTTCCCGGAAAATCCAGCAATTCTAATACTTTCATCACATTGAAAACACAAAAAGCGATCACGGCTCGATTCGACGACAAAAATGCATTTTTCTTATCGAGCAGGAATCCGTAAGACTTTTTCGATGTTGCCCTAATATTAAGCGTAGGTCACGATTTTCTTTGTGAAAATCGGACTGTTAATGCTTTTAATGCAGCGAAAACAAAAATTCGCATTTCAGTCGGCGACAACAAAAATGCATTTTCTTATCGAGCGGAATCCGTCTGAGTTTTTTCGATGTTCCCCTAATATTATCGTGGGTATGATTTTCTTCGAATCGGGTTGATGAGCAGCTTTTTAATATGCGAAAACAAATAACGTCATGAAAACAGGTCGGCGACAACAAAATGCATTTTTTCTTATTCGAAACGGAATCAAATGCAGGTTTTTTCGATGTTCCCAATAATGGCGTAGGTATGATTTTGCTGAGAGAAAATCCGGCCAATTCTAATTAACTTGTCTATGAAACAAAAACGTGACGGCTCGTTAGACAACAAAAATGCATTTTTGCTTATCGAGCGAGGAATCCGTGCGAGTTTTTTCTATGTTCCCCTAATATTAGCATGGGTATGATTCGTTTGAGAAAATCAATCGAGTTCACAATACTTTTATCTGTGGCTCGCGTCACGGCTCGATTCGGCGACAACAAAAACATTTTTCTTATCCGAGCGGAATCCGTGCAAGGTTTTTCGATGTTCCCAAATATTATTATTTGTGACAAAATCGAGCAATTCTAATGCTTTTATCTGGCTCTAAAAAATGCGGCTGGTGTGACGACAAAAATACATTTTTCCTTATCCGAGCGAATCCGTCACGAGTTTTTTGATGTTCCCCTAATATTAGCATAGGTTTGATTTTCTTTGAGAAATCAATGATTAATACTTTTAATCTTGGCTAAGCGTCCGCGACTCGATTGACGACAAAAATGCATTTTTTGCTATCCGACGAGTCAAGTGGGCTTTTCGATGTTGCCCTAATATTGGCGTAGATGCGATTTTCTTTGTGAAAATCGAGACTGTTAATGCTGTCGCGAAAAGCAAAAATTCCATTTCCGGTCGGCGGCAACCAAAAAAATGCATTTTTCTTATCGAGCGAATCGATGCGAGTTTTTGATGTTCCCTAATATTATCGTGGTGTAGTTTCTTTTCGGAATCGGGTTATTCGAAACGCCTTTATCTGCGAAACAAATAACGTCATGAAAGCAGTGGCGACAACAAAATGCATTTTCTTATTAGGGCGGAATCGATGCGAGTTTTTTCGATGTTCACTGTGTGGCGTGGAGTATGATTTGCTTTGAGAAAATCCAGCAATTCTAAATTCTTTAATGCTGGCGAAAACAGCGTGGCTGACTCGATTCGACAACAAAAATGCATTTTTCTTGTCAAACGGAATCAGGCGCGAGTTTTCTATGTTCCCTAATATTAGCATGGGTATGTTCCTTTAGAGAAAATCAATAGGTTCTAATGCTTTAATACAGCAAATAACGTCAAGGCTCAGGTCGTCGACAACAAAAATGCATTTTTTCTTATCCGAGCGGAATCAGCGAGTTTTTGATGTTCCCAAATATTAGCATGGGTATTATTTCCTTTGACAAAATCGAGAACCATTCAATGCTTTTAATAGAAAACAAAAAAAGCGTCAAAACCCGATTCGGCGACAACAAAAAATGCATTTTTCTTGTCGAAACGGAATCCGATACGAGTTTTTCGATGTTCCCCTAATAATATTAGCATAGGTTTGTTCTCTTTGAGGAAAAATCCGGCCAATTCTAATACTTTTTAATGCGATGAAAACACAAAAGCGTCACGGCTGGGTCGGTGACGACAAAAATGCATTTTTCTTATCGAGCGGAATCCGTAAGACTTTTTACGATGTTGCCCTAATATTATTAAGCGAAGTACGATTTTCTTTGTGAAAATCGGGCTATTCTAATGCTTTAATCTGGCGAAAACAAAAATTCACGGCTCAGTCGACGACAAAAATGCATTTTTCTTATCGAGCGAGGAATCCGTCTGAGTTTTTTTCGATGTTCCCCTAATAATATTATAAATTAGGTATGATTTTCTTTTCGGAAAATCGGGTTAATCGAAACGCTACCCAATATCACGAAAACAAATAACATGTGGCTCGGTCAGTAACAAAAATGCATTTTTCTTATTGAGCGGAATCCGTCTGAGTTTTTTGATGTTCCCCTAATATTAAGCGTAGGTATGATTTTGCTTTGAAAATCCAGCAATTCTAATTCTTTTAATACGAAACAAAAAGCGTGATATATTTCGATTCGGCGAGAACAAAAATGCATTTTTCTTATCCGAGCGGAATCCGTCACAGTTTTTCTATGTTCCCCTAATATTAGCATGGGTATGATTTTATTTGAGAAAATCAATCAGTTCTAATGCTTTTAATCTGGCGAAAACAAAAAGCGTCCAAATTTCGATTCGGCGACAACAAAAATGCATTTTTTCTTATCGAGAGCGGAATCCGTCTGAGTTTTTCGATGTTCTAAATATTAGCATGGGTATTATTTCCTTTGACAAAATCGAGCAATTCTAATGCTGTCGCGAAACAAAAGCGATGCAGCTGATTCGGCGACAACAAAAAATGCATTTTTTCTTATCCGAAAGGAATCCGTATGAGTTTTTTTCTAGGTTCGCCTAATATTAGCATAGGTTTGATTTCTCTTTGGAAAAATCGGCGATTCTAATACTTTTAATACGATGAAAACACAAAATCACGGCTCGATTCGGCGACAACAAAAATGCATTTTTTCTTATCAATCCGTCAAGACTTTTTCGATGTTGCCCTAATATTATTAAGCGTAGATGCGATTTTCTTTGTGAAAATCGAGATATTCTAATACTTTTAATGTAGCGAAACAAAAATTCCGCATTTCAGTCGGCGACAACAAAATGCATTTTCTTATCAGAACGGAATCCGTCACGGTTTTTCGATGTTCCCCTAATATTAAGTGGGTATATTTCTGGAAAATCGGGTGTCGAGAGAGCAGCTTTTAATATCACGAGAAACAAATAACATCGTGGCTGGAGTTAGTAGCAAAATGCATTTTCTTATTGACGGATCGTCTGAGTTTCCCGAATGTTCCCTAATATTAGCGTAGGTATGATTTGCTGAGAAAATCCATGATTCTAATTCTTTTGTCTGTGAAAACAAAAAAGCGTGGCCGGCTCGATTCGGCGACAACAAAAAATGTTGCTGCTTATCCAGGCAGGAATCCGTCTGAGTTTTTCTATGTTCCCCTAATTAGCATAGGTGGGTATGATTTCCTTTGAGAAAATGAAGTCGTTCCTGAAATGCTTTTAATGCGAAAACAAATAACGTCCGCGGCTCGATTAAATCGGCCGACAAAATGCATTTTTTCTTTATCCAGAGACGGAATCCGTCTGAGGTTTTTCGATGTTCCCCAAATATTAGCATGGGTATTATTTCCTTTGACAAAATCGAGCAATTCTAATGCTTTAATCACGGCTCGCGTCACGGCTCGGTCGGCGACAACAAAATGCATTTTCTTATCGAGCGGAATCGATACGAGTTTCGATGTTTAATATTAGCATAGGTTTGATTTTCATTGACATCCAGCCGACTCAATACTTTTAATACGCGAAAACAAAAAAGCGTCCATGGCGATTCGGCGACAACAAAATGCATTTTTCTTATCGAATGGAATCCGTCTGACTTTTTTCGATGTTGCCCTAATATTAGCGTAGATACGATTTTTCTTTGTGGCGTCGGACTATTCCTAATGCTGTCTGGCAACAAAATTCACGGCTTCAGTCGGCGACAACAAAAAATGCATTTTTCTTATCCGACGAGTCCGTCTGAGTTTTTTTCGATGTTCCCTAATATTATCGTGGGTATAATCTTCGGGCATCGGGTTATTCAAACGCTTAATACGCGAAAACAAAAACTTCACACGGCTCGAGTCGCGACAGCTTAAAAAATGTATTTTTTCTTATCGAACGGAATCGTACAATTTTTTTTCGATGTTCCCCTAATATTACCGTGGGTATGATTTTATTTCGGAAAATCAGCGGGTTATTCTAACGCTTTTTAGTGCGAAACAAATACCGTCACGGGTCGATTCGACAACAACAAGAAATCCATTTTTTCTTATCCGAACGGAATCCGTACGAGTTTTTTTCGATGTTCCCCTAATATCAGTGTGGGTATGATTTCCTTTGAGAAAATCAAGCAATTCTAATGCTTTTAATACGCGAAACCAAAAACGTCTGGCTCGATTCAACGACAACAAAAATGCGTTTTTTTCTTATCCGAACAGAATCCGTACGAGTTGTTTTCGATGTTTCCCTAATATTAGCATAGGTATGATTATTTTTGATAAAATCGAGCAATTATAGTGCTTTTAATACGCGAAAATAAAAGCGACATGGCTCGATTGGCGTGACAAAAAATGCATTCCCCGTATCGAGCGGAATCCGTCTGGTTTTCGATGTTCCCCTAATATTAGCATAGGTTTGATTTTCTTCCGGAAAATCCCCTTGAATTCTTTTTAATCTGTGAAAACAAAAAAGCGTCACGCCTCGATTCGGCGACAACAAAAATGCATTTTTACTTATCCGACGGAATCCGTGCGACTTTTTTCGATGTTGCCCTAATATTAAGCGTGGGTAATTTCTTGTGAAAATCGGGCTATTCTAATGCTTTTAGGCAGCAACAAAAAACTTCACGGTTCAGTCGGCGACAACAATGCTTTTTCTTATGGAAAAACGGAATCATCTGAATTTTTGATGTTCTATTACCGTGGGTATGATTTTCTTTTCGGAGAAAATCGGGTTATTCTAACGCTTTGAATCTTGTGGCTCTAGAAATACCGTCCATGACTCGATTGGCGACAACAAAATGCATTTTTCTTATTGAGCGGAATCCGTGAAGTGTTTTCACGTGTTCTAATAATATTAGCGTAAGAGTATGATTTTTAACTGAAAATCCAGCGATTCTAATGTTTTTAATCTGGCAAAATCACGGCTCGATTAAAGAGACATAAAAATACATTTTCTCAGCGGAATCCATACGAGTTTGTTTCGATGTTCCCAATATTAACATGGGTATGATTTCCTTTGAGAAAATCAATCAGTTAATGCTTTAATCGCGAAACAAATAACGTCATGGCTCGGTCGGCGACAACAAAATACATTTTTTCTTGATAAACAGCGAGGAATCCGTGCGAGTTTTTGATGTTCATGGCGTGGGTATCATTTTGCTTTGAAAATCCAGCAATTCGTACTTTTTATGCGGCTCGCGTCACGGCTCGATTGGCGACAACAAAAAAATGCATTTTTTCTTGTCAGGCAAAGGAATCCATGCAGGTTTTTTCGATGTTCCCAAATGTGGTGTAGTTCCTTTGAAAATCAAGCGGTTCTAATGCTTTTAATGCGAAAACCAAAATGTCGGCTCGATTGACAACAAAAAATCGTTTTTCTTATCCGAGCGGAATCGTGCAGTTTTTCGATGTTCCTAATATTAGCATAGGTTTGATTTTTCTTCGGGGAAAATCGACAATTCTAATGCTTTTAATATGCGAAAACAAAAACGTCCACGGCTCGATTCGGCGACAACAACAAATGCATATTTTTCTTCTCAGAGAGCGGAATCCGTCCCGACTTTTTTCGATGTTGCCCTAATATTAGCGTAGGGGTGATTTTCTTTGTGAGAAAATCGAGACTGTTAATCACTTTTATGCGAAAACAAAAAACTTCCAGGCTGGTCGGCGACAACAAAAATGCATTTTTCATCGAGCGGAATCCGTGCAATTTTTTCGATGTTCCTATTATTACATTAGACATGATTTTCTTTTCGGAGAAAATCGCGGGTTATTCACCGCTTTTAGTGCGAAAACAAATACCGTCACGGCTCGGTCGGCGACAACAAAATGCATTTTCTTATTAGAGATGGAATCCGTGCGAGTCTTTTACGATGTTCCCACAATATTAGCGTGAGTATGATTTGCTTTGAGAAAATCCGACAATTCTAATGTTTTTTAATGCGGCGAAAACAAAAAAAGCGTCGCGACCGATTGGGGACAACAAAATCATTTTTCTTATCGAGCCTTGGAATCCCGTACGAGTTTGTTTGATGTTCCCTAATATTAGCATGGGTAGATTTCATGAAAATCGTCAGTTCTAATGCTTTAATAGCGAAAACAAAAAAGCGTCACGGCTCGATTCGGCGACAACATGCATTTTTCTTATCCGAGCGAATCAGTACGGTTTTCGATGTTCCTAATATTAGCATGCGGTATGATTTCCTTTGACAAAAATCGAGCAATTCCTGAATTGCTTAATCTGGCAAGCTCTAAAAAAAACGTCACGGCTCGATTCGTGATAAAATGCATTTTTTCTTATCGAGCGGAATCCGTCACAGGTTTTTCGATGTTCCTCTAATATTAGCATAGGTTTGATTTTTCTTTTCGGAAAATCCGGCCGATTCTTATACTTTTAATACGAAACAAAAAGCGTCACGGCTCGATTCGGCGACAACCAAAAATGCATTTTTTACTTATCGAGCGGAATCCGTGCGACTTTTCGATGTTGCCTAATATTAAGCGTGGAGTGCGATTTTCTTTGTGAAAATCAGTGATGCTTTATCTGGCGAAAATAAAAAACTTCGCGACAAAGGTCGGCGACGACAAAAATGTATTTTTTTACTTATCGAGCGAGGAATCCGTCTGAATTTTTTTCGATGTTTAATATTACCGTGGTATGATTTTATTCGGAGAAAATCGGGTTATTCTAACTTTAGTAGCAACAAATAAATCCGAGGCTCGTTGGCCAGCAAACAACAATGCGTCTTTAACATCGAGCGGAATCCGTGCGAGTTTTATCGATGTTCTAATATTAGCATGGGTATGATTTCCTTTGAAAATCAGCGGTTAATGCTTTTAATACCTGGCTCAAAACGTCATTTCGATTCGCGACAACAAAAATCGTTTTTTAGCATCGAGCGAATCCGTGCAGTTCGATGTTCCCCTAATATTAGCATGGTTATGATTTGGCCCAATAATCGAAGCGGTCTGAGTGCTTTTATCTGTGAAAATAAAAGCGTGTATTTCGATTCGGTGACGATAAAATGCGTTTTCATATCCGAGCGGAATCCGTGCGAGTTTTTCGATGTTCCCCCTAATATTAGCATAGGTTTGATTTTTCTTCGGAAAATCCGGCAATTCTAATACTTTGTCTGGCGAAAACAAAAAGCGTCGCGCCTCGATTAAAGCGGCAACAAAATGCATTTTTTCTTATCGAGCGAATCCGTGCGACTTTTTGATGTTGCCTAATAATGTTAGCGTAAGATACGATTTTCTTTGTGAAAATCGGGCTATTCTAATACTTTAAGGCGAAAATAAAAAACTTCACGGTTGAGTCGGCGACAACAAAAATGCTTTTTTCTTTATCGAGAGCGGAATCGTGCAATTTTTTTCGATGTTCCCCTAACAATACCGTGGGTATGATTTTCTTTCGGAAAATAGTTACGCTTTGTCTGTCGAAAACAAATACGTCAGCTCGATTCGGGGGACAACAAAATGCATTTTTCTTGTCCAGAAACGGAATCCATCTGAGTTTGTTCGATGTTTCCCCTAATATTAGCATGGGTATGATTTCCTTTGAGAAAATCAATCGAGTTCCTGAAATGCTTTTAATCTGGCGAAACAAATAGCGTCATGGCTCGGTCGGCGACAAAATGCGTTTTTGCTGTCCAGCGGAATCGTCACGAGTTTTTTGATGTTCACCAATATTAAGCGTGGGTATCATTTGCTTTGAGAAAATCCAGCAATTCTAATGCTTTTAATACGAAAACAAAAAACGTCACTGACTCGATTCGGCGACAACAAAAAATGCATTTTTCTTATCGAGCGGAATCCGTGCAGTTTTTCGATGTTCCCCGAATATTAACATGGGTATGATTTCCTTTGAGAAAATCAGCGGTTAATACTTTTTAATACCAGCTCAAAAAATGTCACGGCTTCGATTCGGTGACAACAAAAATCGTTTTTTCTTATCGAGCGGAATCCGTGCAGTTTTCGATGTTCCCTAATATTAGCATAGGTTTGATTTTCTTCCGGAAAATCGGCGGTCTAATCTTTTTAATGCGAAACAAAAAAGCGATCACGGCTCGATTCGGCGACAACAACAAATGCATATTTTCTTATCCGAGCGGAATCCGTGCGACTTTTTTGATGTTGCCCAATATTATTAGCGTGGGGCGATTTTCTTTGTGTCGGGCTATTAATACTTTTTATACGCGAAAACAAAAAACTTCACGGCCTCGATCGGCGGCAACCAAATGCATTTTATCCGAGCGGAATCGTGCAATTTTTCGATGTTCTATTATTACCGTGGGTATGATTTTCTTTAGAATCGGGTTATTCTAACGCTTTTAATGCAGCGAAAACCAAATACCGTCGCGGCTCGGTCGGCGGCAACAAAATGCATTTTTCTTATTCGAATGGAATCCCGTGCGAGTCTTTTCGATGTTCCCCTAATATTAGCGTGGGTATGATTTTGCTTTGAGAAAATCCGGTAATTCTAATGTTTTAATGCAGCGAAACAAAAACGTCGCGGCTGGTCCGGGGCGACAAAAAATGCATTTTTCTTATCAGGCGGAATCCATACGGTTTGTTCGA
The DNA here is from genome assembly GCA_019722365.1 of Lithospermum erythrorhizon. Taxonomy (NCBI): domain Eukaryota; kingdom Viridiplantae; phylum Streptophyta; class Magnoliopsida; order Boraginales; family Boraginaceae; genus Lithospermum; species Lithospermum erythrorhizon. The sequence goes on from JADFUC010001694.1 coordinate 16,103, forward strand.
TGTTTCCCTAATGTGGGTATGATTTCCTTTGAGAAAATCAATGAGTTCTAATGCTTTTAATCTGTGGCTCACGCGTCACGGCTTCGATTCGGCGACAACAAAAATGCATTTTTTCTTATCCGAGCGGAATCCATTACCGGTTTTCGATGTTCCCCTAATATTAGCATGGGTATGATTTCCTTTGACAAAAATCGAGCAATTCTAGTGCTTTTAATGCAGCGGCTCGCGTCCGGCTTCGATTCGGCGACAATAAAAAATGCATTTTTCTTATCGAGCGGAATCCGTCTGAGTTTTTTCGATGTTCCTGTATTAGCATAGGTTTGATTTTTCTTTTCGAGAAAATCCAGCAATTCTTATACTGTCTGGCGAAAACAAAAAACGTCACGGCTTTCGATTCGGCGACAACAAAAAATGCATTTTTACTTATCGAGCGGAATCAAATGCGACTTTTCGATGTTGCCTAATATTAGCGTAAGATGCGATTTCTTTGTGAAAATCAGACTATGCACAACAAAACAAAAACTTCACGGCTCGAGTCGGCGACAACAAAAAATGTATTTTTTATCGACGGATAAAGTACGGTATTTTTTCGATGTTCCCTAATATTACCGTGGGTATGATTTTATTTCGGAAAATCGGGTTATTATATTTTAGTAGCTCATCTCGTCGCGGCTCGGTCGGCCAGCAACAACAATGCATCTTTTTTCTTATCGAGCGGAATCAAATGCAGTTTTATCGATGTTCCCCTAATATTAGCATGGGTATGATTTCCTTTGAAAAAATCAGCGGTTCTAATGCTTTATCTGGCTCACTTGTCGCGGCTCGATTCAAGCGACAACAAAAATGCGTTTTCTTATCCGAGCGGAATCGTACAGTTTTTTCGATGTTCCCTAATAATATGGAGCCATGATTTCCCTTTGACAAAATCGAGCAATTCTAGTGCTTTTGTCGCGAAAATAAAAAGCGTCATGGCTCGATTCGGCTGACGACCAAAAATGCATTTTTCATATCAACGAATCGTGCGAGTTTTTTCGATGTTCCTAATATTAGCATGAGTTTTGATTTTCTTTGAAAATCCGGCTGAATTCTAATACTTTTAATGCAGCTAATCCTTCGATTGACGACAAAACATTTTTTACTTATCGAGCGAGTCCGTGCGACTTTTTTTGATGTTGCCCTAATATTAAGCGTGGAATGCGATTTTCTTTGTGAAAATCGGGCTATTAATACTTTTAAGGCGAAAACAAAACTTCACGGTTGGTCGACAACAAAAATGCTTTTTAACATCGAGCGGAATCGTGCAATTTTTTTCGATGTTCCCTAATATTACGTGGGTATGATTTTTCTTTTCGGAGAAAATCGGGTTGTGCGCTTTAATGCGAAAACAAATGCAAAATCCACGTGATTCGGCGACAACAAAAATGCATTTTTTCTTATTCGAGCGAGATCGTGAAATTCTTCACGATGTTCCCCTAATATTAAGCATTAAGTATGATTTTGCTGAGAAAAATCCAGCAGATTAATGTTTTTGTCTGGCGAAAACAAAGCGTCACGGCTCGATTCGGGGGACAACAAAAATGCATTTTTCTTATCCGAGCGGAGATCCATCTGAGTTTGTTTCGATGTTCCCTAATATTAGCATGAGTATGATTTCCTTTGAGAAAATCAATCGATTACAATGCTTTTATCACCTTGAAACAAATAACGTCGTAGCTCGATTCGGCGACAACCAAAAATGCATTTTTCTTGATGCATACGGAATCCGTCTGAGTTTTTCGTGTTCCCCTAATATTGGCGATGGGTATCGTTTGCTTTGAAAATCGGTCAATGCTTTTATCTGGCGAAACAAAAAAGCGTCCCATTTCGATTCGGCGACAACAAAAATGCATTTTTTAGCATCGAGGCGGAATCCGTGCGAGTTTTTCGATGTTCCCAAATATTAGCATGGAATGATTTCCTTGAGAAAATCAAGCGTTAATACTTTTAATGCGAAAACCAAAAAGCGTCCGCGGCTCGATTCGGCGACAATTAAAAATGCGTTTTTCTTATCAGAGCGAATCCGTGCCGGTTTTTCGATGTTCCCCTAATATTAGCATAGGTTTGATTTTTCTTTCGGAAAATCCAGTGATTCTAATGCTTTTAATATCTGGCTCGCGTCCGCGGCTCGATTCGGCCCCGGCAACAACAAATGCATATTTTTCTTATCGAGCGGAATCCGTACGACTTTTTTCGATATTTGCCCTAATATTAAGCGTAGGGGCCGATTTTCTTTGTGTCGGACTGTTAATACTTTTATGCAGCGAAACAAAAAGCTTCCATTTCGAGTCGGCGACAACAAAATGCATTTTTCTTATCGAGCGGAATCCGTGCAATTTTTTTCGATGTTCTAATATTACCGTGGGTATATGATTTTCTTCCGGAAAATCGGGTTATTAACATTTTAATGCGAAACAAAATCACAATCCGCGGCTCGATTCGAAACTAACAAAATGCATTTTTCTTATTGAGCGGAATCCGTCACAGTGTAACTTTCGATGTTCCCCTAATATTAAGCGTAGGTATGATTTGCTTTGAGAAAATCAGCCAGAATTCTAATGTTTTTTAATGCGAAAACAAAAGCGTCACGGCCGATTCGGGGAACAAAATGCATTTTGCTATCGAGCGAATCATGCGAGTTTGTTTCGATGTTCCCTAATATTAGCATGGTATGATTTCCTTTGAAAATGTCCAGTTCTAATGCTTTAATACTGTGGCTCGCGATCACGGCTCGATTCGGCGGCAACAAAAATGCATTTTCTTATCCGGCTGAATCGTGCCAGTTTTTCGATGTTCCCCTAATATTAACATGGGTATGATTTCCTTTGACAAAATCAAGCGATTCTAGTTCTTTAATGCGAAAACAAAAAGCGTCCATTTCGATTCGGCGACAACAAAAATGCATTTTTTTCTTATCGAGCGGAATCCGTGAACTTTTTCGATGTTCCTAATATTAGCATAGGTTTGATTTTCTTTCGAAAATCCGGCAATTCTAATACTTTAATGCGAAAACAAAAACGTCACGACTCGATTCGGCGACAACAAAAATGCATTTTTTACTTATCCGAGCGAATCAAATGCGACTTTTTTTCGATGTTTTAATATTATTAAGCGTGGAATGCGATTTTCTTTGTAATCGGGCTATTAATGCTTCCAAAACCTTGAAACAAAAAAACTTCCGCGGTTGAGTCGGCGCTTGACAAAAAATGCTTTTGCTTTATCGAGCGGAATCCGTCACCGAATTTTTCGATGTTCCCCTAATATTACCGTGGGTATGATTTTCTTTCGGAGAAAATCGGGTTATTCACGCTTTTAGTGCGAGAAACAAATACGTCACATTTCGATTCGGCGACAACAAAATGCATTTTTCTTATTGAGCGGAATCCGTGAAATTAACACGATGTTCCTAATATTAGCGTAGGTATGATTTGCTGAGAAAATCCGGCAATTCTAATGTTTTTAATGCGAAAACAAAAAAGCGTCACGGCTCGATTGAGACGACAAAAAATGCATTTTTCTTATCGAGCGAAGATCCATGCGAGTTTGTTTCGATGTTCCCCTAATATTAGCATGGGTATGATTTCCTTTGAAAAATCAATCAGTTCTAATGCTTTTATCTGTGAAACAAATAACGTCGTAGCTCGATTCGGCGGCAACAAAAATGCATTTTTAACTTTGACCATACGGAATCGTGCGAGTTTTTCGATGTTCCCAATATTAGCGTGGGTATCATTTTGCTTTGAGAAAATCCAGCGATTCTAATGCTTTTGTCTGAAAACAAAGCGTCCGGCTCGATTGGCGACAACAAAAAATGCATTTTTCTTATCGAGCGGAATCCGTCACGAGTTTTCGATGTTCCCAAAATGCGCGTAGGTATGATTTCGCTTTGAAAATCAGCGATTTCCCAATACTTTATCACGCGAAAACCAAAAGCGTCACGGCTCGGTCGGCGACAATAAAAAATGCGTTTTTCTTATCGAAACGGAATCGTACCGATTTTTCGATGTTCTAATATTAGCATAAGTTTGATTTTTCTTCGAGGAAAATCAGCGATTAATACTTTTAATATCACAGCTCACTTGTCAGCAGCTCGATTCGGCGACAACAACAAATCATATTTTTCTTATCCGAGCGGAATCCGATGCGACTTTTTTCGATGTTGCCTAATATTAGCGTAGGGCGATTTTCTTTGTGAAAATAGAACTATTAATATCTTTTTATCTGTGAAACAAAAACTTCCGCGGCTCGAGTAAACGACAAAAAATGCATTTTTCTTATCGAGAGCGGAATCCGTGCAATTTTTTTTGATGTTCCCCTAATATTACGTGGGTATGATTTTCTTCGGAGAAAATCGGGTTATTCTAACGCTTTTAGTGCAGTAAATACCGTCCGCAATTTCGATTGACAACAAAAATGCATTTTTCTTTGACCGAGCAGATCCGTCACAGTCTTTTGATGTTCCCCTAATATTAAGCGTAGGTATGATTTTGCTTTGAGAAAATCCGGCAATTCTAATGTTTTTATCTGTGAAAACAAAAAACGTCCGCGGCTCGGTCGGGGACAACAAAAAACATTTTTAACATCGACGGAGTCCATACGAGTTTGTTTGATGTTCCCCTAATATTAGCATGGGTATGATTTCCTTTGAAGAAAATCAATCGGTTCTAATACTTTATCTGGCTCGCGTTCACATTTCGGTCGGCCGACAAAAAATGCATTTTTAACATCGAGCGGAATCCGTACCGGTTTTTTTGATGTTCCCCCTAATATTAGCATGGGTATGATTTCCTTTGACAAAATCAAGCAATTCTAGTTCTTTTTAATGCGAAAACAAAAAAGCGTCACGGCTCGATTCGGCTGACGACAAAAAATGCATTTTTCTTATCCGAGCGGAATCCGTGCGACTTTTTGATGTTCCCTAATATTAATAGGTTTGATTTTTCTTTCAGAAAATCAACAATTCTAATACTTTTAATGCGAAAACAAAAAGCGTCCGCATTTCGATTCGGCGACAACAAAAAATGCATTTTCTTTATCGAGCGAATCAGATACGACTTTTTTCATTGCTAATATTAAGCGTGGAGTACGATTTTTCTTTGTGAAAATCGGGCTATTCAATATACTTTTAATGCGCCAAAACAAAAACTACCGGCTCAATTCGGCGACAACAAAATGCATTTTTTAACATCGAGCGGAATCCGTGCGAATTTTTTCGATGTTCCTAATATTACCGTGGGTATGATTTTATTTCGGAGGAAAATCGGGTTATTCTAACGCTTTTAATGCTGGCGAAAACAAATCACAGTCACGGCCGATTCGACAACAACAATGCATCTTTTCTTATCGAGCGGAATCCCGTGCGAGTTTTTATCGATGTTCACAATATTAGCATGGGTATGATTTCCTTTGAGAAAATCAGCCCGATTCTAATGCTTTTAATGGCAACCAAAAGCGTCACGGCTGGTTCAGCGACAACAAAAAATGCGTTTTTTAACTATCCGAGAGCGGAATCCGTCTGGAGTTTTTTTTCGATGTTCACAATATTAAGCGTGGGTATGATTTCCTTTGACAAATCGAGCAATTAAGTGCTTTTAATGCGAAATAAAAACGTCATGGCTCGATTCGGCGACAACAAAAAATGCATTTTCATCTCGAGCGGAATCCGTCTGAGTTTTTTCGATGTTCCCAATATTAGCAGGTTTGATTTTCTTTCGGAGAAAATCCGGCAATTCTAATACTTTTTAATGCAGCGAAAACAAAAAGCGTGGCGCCTGATTGGCGACGACAAAAAATGCGTTTTGCTTGCTCCGAGCGGAATCCGTGCGACTTTTTTCGATGTTGCTTACAATATTAGCGTGAGTGCGATTTTCTTTGTGAAAATCGGGCTATTCTAATGCTGTCGCGAAAACAAAAACTTCCAACTTTGCTCGAGTCGGCTGACGACCAAAAATGCATTTTTCTTATCCGAGAGCGAGGAATCCCGTCACAATTTTTTTGATGTTCCCCACAATATTCTGAGTGGGTATGATTTTATTCGGAAAATCGGGTTATTAACGCTTTAGTCTTAGCGAAAACAAATACCGTCGCGGCTTGATTAAATGACAATCATCTTTCTTATCAGGAATCCGTACAGTTTTATCGATGTTCCCCCTAATATTAGCATGGGTATGATTTCCTTTGAAAATCAAGCGGTTCTGAAAGTAACTATCAAAAATATGATGGTTTTGATGTTCCCCTAATATTAGCATGGAGTTGATTTCCTTTGACAAAATCGAGGCAATTAGTGCTTTTAATACGAAAATAAAAACGTCATGGCTTCGATTCGGCGACAACAAAATGCATTTTTTTCGTATCCGAGGAGCGGAATCCGTCACGAGTTTTTCGATGTTCCCCCTAATATTAGCATAGGTTTGATTTTCTTCGGAAAATCGGCCGATTCTAATACTTTATCTGTGAGCTTAAAAAAGCGTCGGCGCCCTCGGTCCGGCGACAACAAAAGCCATTTTTACTTATCGAGCGGAATCCGTGCGACTTTTTTCGATGTTGCCCTAATATTAGCGTGGTCACGATTTTCTTTGTGAAATCGGGCTATTCTAATACTTTATGCAACGAAAACAAAAACTTCCAGCTCAGTCGGCGACAACAAAAATGCATTTTTAACATCGAGCGAGGAATCCGTGCAATTTTTTCGTGTTCCCAATATTACCGTGGGTATGATTTTCTTCGAATCGGGTTATTCTAAACTTTTAGTGCGAAAACAAATACCGTCCACGGCTCGATTCGTAATGACAAAATGCATTTTTCTTATTCGAGCGGAATCCGTGCAGTCTTTTGCGATGTTCCTAACAATGGCGTGGGTATGATTTGCTTTAGAGAAAATCCGACCAAATTTAATGTTTTAATGCAGCGAAAACAAAAACGTCACGGCTCGGTCGGGGACAACAAAAATGCATTTTTCTTATCGAGCAGCGGAATCCATCTGAGTTTTTGATGTTCCCTAATATTAACATGGGTACTGATTTCCTTTGAGAAAATCAATCGGTTCTAATGCTTTGTCTGTAGCGAAAACAAAAAGCGTCACGACTCGATTCGGCGACAACAAAAAATGCATTTTACTAGCATCCGAGCGAATCCGTGCCGGTTTTTTAGTGTTTCCCCCAATATTAGCATAGGTTTGTTTTCTTTCAGAAAATCCAGCAATTCTAATACTTTTAATACGCGAAAAGCAAAATGTCACGGTTTCGATTCGGCTGACGACAAAAATGCATTTTTACTTATCCAGGCGAATCATGCGACTTTTTTTCGATGTTGCCCTAATATTAGCATGGGTATGATTTCCTTTGAAGAAAATCAATCAGTTCAGAAAAACTTTAATGCAGCGAAAACAAAAAACTTCCGCGGCTCAGTCGACAAGCAAAAATGCATTTTTTCTTATCGAGCAGATCGTACGAGTTTTTTGATGTTCCCCTAATATTATACCATTAGGTATGATTTTCTTCGGAAAATCGGGTTATTCAATACTTTTGTCTGTGAAACAAATAACGTCGTGGCTCGATTCGGCGACAACAAATGCATTTTCTTATTCCGAGCGAGGAATCCGTCTGAGTTTTTCGATGTTCCCACAACAATGGCGTAGGTAGATTTTGCTTTGAGAAAAATCCAGCAATTCTAATGCTTTAATGCGAAAACAAAAAGCGTCCGCATTTCGATTCGGCGACAATAATCGTTTAACATCAGAGCCGGAATCGTACCGGTTTTTTCGATGTTCCTTATTAGCATAGGTTTGATTTTCTTCCGGAAAATCCAGCAATTCTAATACTTTTAATCACGAAAACAAAAATGTCACGGCTTCGATTCGGCGACAACAAAATGCATTTTTACTTATCAGAGCGAGTCAAATGCGACTTTTTCGATGTTCCCTAATATTAGCATGGGTATGATTTCCTTTTGAGAAAATCAATCGGTTCTAAAACTTATCTGAAAACAAAAACTTGCATTTCGAGTGAGCAACAAAAATGCATTTTTTCTTATCCGACGGAATCAAATGCGAGTTTTTTTCGATGTTCCCCTAATATTATCGTGGGTATGATTTTCTTCCCGGAGAAATCGGGTTGATAATGCTTGTCAGCGAAACAAATAACGTCGTAGCTCGATTCGGCGACAACAAAATGCATTTCTTATTGAGCGGAGATCCGTCTGAGTTTTTCGATGTTCACAATATTAGCGTGGGTATGATTTTGCTGAGAAAATCCGACAGTCTACAATGCTTTTATCTGTAATAAAAAACGTCACGGCTCGGTCGGCGACAACAATGCATTTTTAGCATCGACGGGAATCGATGCAGTTTTTCGATGTTCCCCAAATATTGTATGGTATGATTTCCTTCGCGAAAATCAGCAGTTCTAATGCTTTTAATACGCGAAAACCAAAAGCGTCACGGCTCGATTGGCCCGACAAATAAAATAAGATTTTCTTATCAGCTTGAAAATCATTACCGGTTTTTTCGATGTTACTAATATTAGCATAGGTTTGATTTTTCTTCAGAAAATCCAGCAATTCTAATGCTTTTATTATGCAGCGAAACAAAAAGCGTCACGACTCGATTCGGCGGCAACAACAATGCATATTTTCTTATCCGAGCGGAATCCGTGCGACTTTTTCGATGTTGCTAATATTGCGTAGGGGCGATTTTCTTTGTGAAAATGGGCTATTCTAATACTTTTTAG
>JADFUC010001551.1:0-41726 GCA_019722365.1 Lithospermum erythrorhizon
ATTTTTGGAAAATGCCGTTTCGTTTGAAGCCCAAATAAGCTTCGAACGTCTGAAATAAAATAGAATCGACGATTTTTATATAGAACATCATTAAGTAAGCTAATATTGGGAACATTGAAAAAAAAAACAAAACCAGTTGCGTTCGGATAGGAGAAAATAAGTTTTCGTTTTGGCCCAAATAAACTCGAGCGTCTGAAATAAAATAGAATCGCTTGATTTGTCCCTGGGAACATCATTAAGTAAGCTAATAATGGGGAACATTGAAAAAAAAGCTTCGAGCGGATTGCGTTCGGATAGCGAAAAATGCCGTTTTCGTTTTGGCCCAAATAAACTCGAGCGTCTGAAATAAAAATACAGTCGGCAGGTTTTCTCCTGAACATCATTCGTATGCTAATAATAGAGAACGTGAAAAAAAACTTCGAGCAGTTCGTTCGGATAGGAAGAAAAAATGCCGTTTTCGTTTAGCTAAATAAACCGAGCGTCTGAAATAAAATAGAATGAAACGATTTCTCCTAGAACATCGTCGTAAGATAATAATGGGGAACATTGAAAAAAAATCGAGCAGTTCGCGTTCGGATAGGAAAATCTGGTTTTCGTTTGGCTAAATAAAGCTCGAGCGTCTGAAATAAAATAGAATAAAGCTTGATTTTCTCCTAGAACATCATTCGTATGCTGTAATAGGGGAACATTGAAAAAAAAGCTTCGAGCAGTTAGATTCGGATAGGAAAAATACCGTTTTCGTTTGGCTTTAAAATAAACCGAGCGTCTGAAATAAAATAGAATAAACGGTTTCTCACAAAACATCATTCATTAATACTAATATTAGGGAACATTGAAAAAAAACTCGAGCAGTTAACGTTCGGATAGGGAAAATCTGGATTTTCGTTTTATTACATAAACTTCGAGCGTCTGAAATAAAATAGAATAACTTGATTTTCTCCTAGAACATCATTCGTAAGCTAATATTAGGGGAACATTGAAAAAAAAACTCCAGTTAACGGATAGGAGAAAATACCGTTTTCCGTTTTAGCCCAAATAAACTCGAGCGTCTGAGAAATAAATAAATAGCTTGATTTTCTCCTAGAACATCATTAAAGTAAGCTAATATACGGGATCATTGAAAAAAAGCTCGAGCAGTTGGGTTGGATAGGAAAAATGCAGTTTTCGTGTTGGCCAAATAAACTCGAGCGTACGAAATAAATAGATAGCGATTTTCTCTAGAACATCGGTCGTATGCTAATAGGGAACATTGAAAAAAAAAACTTCGAGCAGTTCGTTCGGATAGGAGAAAAATCTTAGTTTTCAAAGGTTTTGAAATTTAAATAAGGCTGAGCGTCTGAAATAAAATAGAATCGGCTTGATTTTGTCCACAGAACATCATTAATGAAAGCTAATATTCAGGGAACATTGAAAAAAACTAAAGACGGATTAGTTCGGATAGACAAAAATCACAGTTTTTTTCTGGATTTCGGCGAATAAGCTTCGAGCGTCTGAAATAAAATAGAATCGCTTGATTTTCTCCTAGAACATCATTAAGTAAGCTAATATTAGGGGAACATTGAAAAAAACTTCGAGCGGATTGCGTTCGGATGAACGTTTCGTTTGGGCCCCAAATAAACTTCGAGCGTCTGAAATAAAATAGAATCGCTTGGTTTTCTCACAGAACATCGACCATTATCTTAATAATAGGGAAACATTGAAAAAAAACTTCGACAGTTGCGTTGAGGATAGGAAGAAAAATCTTAGTTTTTCTCGTTTTGGCCCAAATAAACTCGAGCGTCTGAGGAAATAAAATAGAATCGCTTGATTTTCTCCTAGAACATCATTAGTAAGCTAATAGGGGAACATTGAAAAAAACTTCGAGCAGTTGCGTTCGGATGGGAGAAAATACCGTTTTCGTTTAGGCTAAATAAACTCGAGCGTCTGAAATAAAATAGAATAAACGATTTTCTCCTAGAACATCATTCGTATGCTAATATTAGGGAACATTGAAAAAAACTTCGAGCAGTTGCGTTGGATAGGAAAAAATACCGTTTCGTTTTAGCTAAATAAACTCGAGCGTCTGAAATAAAATAGAATCGCTTGATTTTTCTCCTAGAACATCATTAAGTAAGCTAATATTAGGGAACATTGAAAAAAAAACTCCAGCAGTTGCGTTCGGATAGGAGAAAATGCCGTTCGTTTTGGCCCAAATAAACTCGAGCGTCTGAAATAAAATAGAATAAACGATTTTCTCCTAGAACATCATTAAAGTAAGCTAATATTACGGGATCATTGAAAAAAAACTTCGAGCGAGAGATTCGCGTTCGGATAGGAGAAAAATACCGTTTTTCTCGTTTTCAGCCCCAAATAAACTCGAGCGTCTGAAATAAAATAGAATAAAGCGATTTTCTCCTAGAGAACATCATTCGTAATGCTAATATTAGGGAACATTGAAAAAAAAAACTTCGAGCAGTTAACGTTCGGATAGGAGAAAAATACCGTTTTTCTCGTTTGGCTAAATAAGCTTCGAGCGTCTGAAATAAAAATAGAATCGCTTGTTTTCTCCTAGAACATCATTAAAATGAAAGCTAATAATGCGGGAACATTGAAAAAAAAACTTCGAGCGGATTGCGTTCGGATAGGAAAAAATGCCGTTTTCGTTTATTAAATAAACTTCGAGCGTCTGAAATAAATAGAATAAACGATTTTCTCCTAGAACATCATTCGTAAGCTAATATTAGGGGAACATTGAAAAAAAAAGCTTCAGAGCAGTTAGCACGTTGGCGGATAGGAAAAAATGCGTTTTTCGTTTGGGCCCAAATAAACTGAGCGTCTGAAATAAAATAGAATCGCTTGGTTTCTCCTAGAACATCATGGTATGCTAATATTAGGGAACATTGAAAAAAAACTTCGAGCAGTTGCGTTCGGATAAGGGCGAAAAATACCGTTTTCGTTTTAGCTAAATAAACTCAGAGCGTACGAAATAAAATAGAATAAAGCGATTTTCTCCTAGAACATCATTCGTAAGCTAATAATAGAGACGTGAAAAAAAAAAGCTTCCGGCGGATTGCGTTCGGATAGGAGAAAAATGCCGTTTACCGTTTGAAATAAACTGAGCGTCACGAAATAAAATAGAATAAACTGATTTTCTCCTAGAACATCATTCGTATGCTAATATTAAGGGAACATTGAAAAAAACTTCGAGCAGTTGCGTTCGGATAGGAAAAATCTTAGTTTTCGTTTTGGCCCAAATAAGCTTCGAGCGTCACGAATAAAATAGAATCGACGATTTTCTCTAGGGCATCATCATTAAATAAGCTAATATTACGGGAACATTGAAAAAACTTCAGGCAGTTGCGTTCGGATAGGAAAAATACCGTTTTCGTTTAGAAGCCGAAATAAAATTTCGAGCGTCTGAATAAATAGAATCGAGCAGTTTTCTCCTAGAACAATCATTAAGTAAGCTAATATTAGGGGAACATTAGAAAAAAAAAACTTCGAGCAGTTGCGTTCGGATAGGGAGAAAAATCTTGGATTTCGTTTGGGCTAAACTTCGAGCGTCTGAAATAAAATAGAATAAAGCGGTTTCTCCTAGAACATCATTCGTGTATGCTAATAATGGGGAACGTTGAAAAAAAAGCACCGAGCAGTTGCGTTCGGATAGGAGAAAATCACAGTTTTCTCGTTTTGACTAAAATAAACTCGAACGTCTGAAATAAATAGAATGGCTTGATTTTCTCTAGAGCATCATTAAGTAAGCTAATATTAGGGAACATTGAAAAAAAAACTTCGAGTAGTTGCGTTCGGATAGGAAAAATACCGTTTTCTCGTTTGGCTAAATAAGCTTCGAGCGTCTGAAATAAAATAGAATCGACGATTTTCTCCTAGAACATCATTCGTATGCTAATATTAGGGAGCGTTGAAAAAAAAAAGCTCGAGCAGTTGCGCGTTCGGACGGAGAAAATCTTGGTTTGTCGTTTTGGCCAAATAAACTCCCGAACGTCACAATAAAATAGAATCGCTTGATTTTCTCACCAGAGCATCGTTAAATAGCTAATATTAAGAGAACGTTGAAAAAAACTTCGAGCAGTTGCGTTCGGATAGGAGAAAATCTTAGTTTTCTCGTTTTGGCTAAATAAGCTTCGAGCGTCTGAAATAAAATAGAAGATAAACGATTTTCTCCTAGAACATCATTAAGTAAGCTAATATTAGGGGAACATTGAAAAAACTCGAGCGGATTGCGTTCGGATAGGAAAAATACCGTTTTCGTTTTGGCTAAATAAACTCGAGCGTCTGAGAAATAAAATAGAATAAACGATTTTGTCCTAGAACATCGTCGTAAGCTAATATTAGGGGAACATTGAAAAAAAAAAAACTTCGAGCAGTTTAGATTGGGATGGGAGAAAATCTTGGTTTTGAACATTAAATAAACTCGAGCGTCTGAAATAAAATAGAAGATAAACGATTTTTCTCCTAGAGCATCATTAAATATTAATATTAGGGAACATTGAAAAAAAACTTCGAGCAGTTAGCGTTCGGATAGGAAAAATGCCGTTTTCGTTTGGCTAAATAAACTCGAGCGTCTGAAATAAATAGAATGGCTTGATTTTTCTCCTAGAACATCATTAAATAGCTAAATAATGGGGAACATTGAAAAAACTTCGAGCAGTTGCGTTCGGATAGGAGAAAATACCGTTTTTCGTTTTGGCCCAAATAAAGCTGAGCGTCTGAAATAAAATAGAATCGACGATTTTCTCCTAGAACATCATTCGTATGCTAATATTAGGGAACGTGAAAACAAAACTCCAGCAGTTGCGTTCGGATAGGAGAGAAAATCTTAGTTTTCTGGGTTTTGGCTGATAAACTTCGAGCGTCACGAAATAAAATAGAATCGCTTGATTTTCTCTAGAACATCATTACGTATGCTAAGATTAGGGAACATTAAAGAAAAAAACTTCGAGCAGTTGCGTTCGGATAGGAGAAAAATGCCGTTTTCGTTTAAGCGGAAATAAAGCTGAGCGTCTGAAATAAAATAGAATAAACGATTTTCTCCTAGAACATCATTAAGTAGCTAATGGGGAACATTGAAAAAAAAACTGAGCAGTTGCGTTGGGATAGGAAAATCTGGATTTTCGTTTTTGGCTAAATAAACTCGAGCGTCTGAAATAAAATAGAATCGCTTGATTTTGTCCTAGAACATCATTCGTAGCTAATATTAGGGAACATTGAAAAAAACTTCGAGCGGATTGCGTTCGGATATGATAAGCGAAAAAATCTTGGATTTTACCGTTTTGAAAAAATTTAAATAAACTCGAGCGTCTGAAATAAAATAGAATGGCTTGATTTTCTCCTAGAACATCATTCGTATCTTTAATATTAAGGGAACGATGAAAGAAAAAAAAAACTCCACAGTTGCGTTCGGATAGGAGAAAATGCCGTTTCGTTTTGGCCCAAATAAACACGAGCGTCTGAAATAAAATAGAATCTTGATTTTTCTCCTAGAACATCATTAAAGTAAGATAATAATGGGGAACATGAAAAAAATGAGAGCAGTTGCGTTCGGATAGGAGAAAAATGCCGTTTTCGTTTTATTTAAATAAACTTCGAGCGTCTGAAATAAAATAGAATAAACGATTTTCTCCTAGAACATCCATTCGTATGCTAATATTAAGGGAACGATGAAAAAAAACTTCGAGCAGTTGCGTTCGGATAGGAGAAAATACCGTTTTCGTTTTAGCCCAAATAAACCACGAGCGTCTGAAATAAAATAGAATAAACGATTTTCTCCTAGAAACGTCATTATTCGTATGCTAATAATGGGAACAGTGAAAAAAAACTTCGAGCAGTTGCGTTCGGATAGGAAAAAATACCGTTTTCTCGTTTTGGCCCAAATAAACTCGAACTAAAATAGAATCGCTTTATTTTCTCCCAGAACATCAATCCAAAGCTAATATTAAGGGAATATCGAAAAAAAACTCGAATGGATTGCGTTCGGATAGGAGAAAATGCCGTTTTCTCGTTTCGGGCCAAATAAACTCGAACGTACGAACTAAAATAGAATCGCTTGATTTTCTCCTAGAACATCATTCCTAAGCTATGATTAGAGGAACATCGAATAAAAACTCGAACGGATTACGTTCGGATAGGAGAAAATACCGTTTTTCGTTTAGGCTAAATAAGCTTCGAGCGTCTGAAATAAAATAGAATCGCTTGATTTTCTCCTAGAGAACATCATTAAGTAAGCTAATATTAGGGAACATTGAAAAAAACTTCGAGCGGATTGCGTTCGGATAGGGAAAAAATGCAGTTTTACCGTTTTGGCTAAATAAACTTCAACGTCTGAAATAAAATAAGAATCGCTTGATTTTCTCCTAAGAACATCATTAAGTAAGCTAATATTGAGATCATTGAAAAAAAAACTCGACAGTTGCGTTGGGATAGGAAAAATGCCGTTTTCTCGTTTTGGCTAAATAAACTTCGAGCGTCTGAAATAAAATAGAATCGCTTGATTTTCTCCTAGAACATCGATACCGTATGCTAATAGTAGGGAACATTGAAAAAAACTTCAGCAGTTGCGTTGGATAGAATACCGTTTTTACCGTTTTGGTAAATAAACGAGCGTCTGAAATAAAAAATAGAATCGGCTTGATTTTCTCCTAGAACATTATTCGTATGCTAATATTAGGGGAACATTGAAAAAAACCTCGAACGGATTGCGTTCGGATAGGAGAAAAAATACCCGTTTTCGTTTTGGCCCCAAAACTTCGAGCGTCTGAAATAAAATAGAATCGCTTGATTTTCTCCTAGAACATCATTCGTAAGCTAATATTAAGGAACATTGAAAAAAAGAAAAAACTCCGCCCAGTTGCGTTAGGATAGGAGAAAATGCCGTTTTCGTTTTGGCTAAATAAACTCGAGCGTCTGAAATAAAATAGAATCGCTTGATTTTCTCTAGAACATCATTAAATAGAAAGCTATTCTGGGATCATTGAAAAAAACTCGAAACCCAGTTGCGTTCGGATAGGAGAAAAATACCGTTTCGTTTTGGCCCAAATAAAAACTCGACACGTACGAAATAAAATAGAATCGCTTGATTTTCTCCTAGAACATCATTATTATGCTGCTAATATTAGAGAACATTGAAAAAAAACTTCGAGCAGTTGCGTTCGGATAGGAAAAATACTTGGTTTTACCGTTTGGCTAAATAAACTCGAGCGTCACCGGAAATAAATAGAATCGCTTGATTTTGTCCTAGAACATCATTAAATAAAAAGCTAACCAATGCAGGGAACGATGAAAAAAAGAAAAAACTTCGAGAGCAGTTAACGTTGGGATAGGAGAAAATGCCGTTTTCGTTTGACTAAAATAAACTTCGAGGCGTCACGAAATAAAATAAAGATAAACGATTTTCTCCTAGAACATCATTAAATAGCTAATATTAGGGGAACATTGAAAAAAAACTCAGAGCAGTTCGCGTTCGGATAGGAGAAAAATCTTGGATTTTACCGTTTTGAGTACAAATAAGCTTCGAGCGTCTGAAATAAAATAGAATGTTGGTTTCTCCTAGAACATCATTCGTATGCTAATAGGGGAACATTGAAAAAAACTTCGAGCAGTTGCGTTCGGATAGGAGAAAAATCTTGGATTTTCTCGTTTTGGCCAAATAAACTCGAGCGTGCGAAATAAAAAATAGAATCGCTGATTTTCTCCTAGAACATCATTAAGTAAGCTAATATTAAGGGAACATTGAAAAAAAAGCTTCGAGCAGTTGCGTTCGGATAGGAGAAAAAATACCGTTTCGTTTGGCTGAATAAAACTCGAGCGTCTGAAATAAAATACGAATCGGCGATTTTCTCGCAGAACATCATTCGTAAGCTAATATTAAGGGAACATTGAAAAAAAACTTCGAGCGGATTGGATTCGGATAGGAGAAAAATACCGTTTTCGTTTAGCTGAAATAAACTTCGAGCGTCTGAAATAAAATAGAATGAGCTTGATTTTCTCCGAGAACATGAATCCTAAGCTAATATTAAAGGGAACAACGAAACAAAACTCGAACAGATTTCGTTCGGATAGGAGAAAAATACCGTTTCTCGTTTAGGCCCAAATAAACTTCGAACGTCTGAAATAATATAGAATAAACGATTTTTTTAATAGAACATCATTCGTAAGCTAATATTAGGGAACATTAAAAAACTTCGAGCAGTTGCGTTCGGATAGGAGAAAATGCCGTTTTCGTTTAGGTAAATAAACTCGAACGTCTGAAATAAAATAGAATCGGCAGTTTTCTCCTAGAACATCATTAGTATGCTAATATTAGGGAACATTGAAAAAAAAAAACTCAATTGCGTTCGGATAGGAGAAAAATACCGTTTTCGTTTAGCCCAAATAAACTTCGAGCGTCTGAAATAAAATAGAATCGCTTGATTTTCTCCTAGAACATCATTCGTAAAAGCTAATAATGATAGAACATTGAAAAAAACTTCGAGCAGTTAGCGTTCGGATACAGGAAAATCTTAGTTTTACCGTTTTGGCTAAACTCGAGCGTAGCGTCTGATAAAATAGACATTTGATTTTCTCCTAGAACATCGATGCATTATGCTAATATTAGGGAACATTGAAAAAAAACTTCGAGCAGTTGCGTTGGATAGAGAAAATGCCGTTTTCGTTTGGCCCAAATAAACTCGAGCGTCTGAAATAAAAGCGGAATCGCTTGATTTTCTCCTGAACATCATTGGTAAAGCTAATATTAGGGGTATTGAAAAAACCTCGAGCAGTTCTGCGTTCGGATAGGAGAAAAATCTGCGGATTTTTACCGTTTATTTGCAATAAACTCGAGCGTCTGAAATAAAATAGAATCGCTTGATTTTCTCTAGAACATCATTCGTAAAGCTAATATTAAGGGAACATTGAAAAAAAAAGCTTCGAGCGGATTGCGTTCGGATAGGAGAAAAATCGTTTTCGTTTGGCCCAAATAAACCGAGCGTAACGTCTGAAATAAAATAGGCAGCTTGATTTTCTCTAGGGCATATTCGTATGCTAATAATGGGGAACAGTGAAAAAAAACTGACGGATTGCGTTCGGATAGGGAAAAATACCGTTTTCTACGTTTGGCCCGAATAAACTCGAGCGTGCGAATAAAAAGCAGAATCGCTTGATTTTCTCCTGGGAACATCATTGGTAAGCTAATATTAGGGGAACATTGAAAAAACTTCGAGCAGTTGCGTTCGGATGGGAAGAAAAAATACCGTTTTCGTTTGCAGCTAAATAACTCGAGAGCAGTCTTGAACGTCATTCGTATGCTAATATTAGGGGACATCGAAAAAAAAAAACTGACAGTTGCGTTCGGATAGGGAAAAATCACAGATTTTCGTTTGAGTAAATAAACACGAGCGTCTGAAATAAAATAGAATGGCTTGATTTTCTCCTAGAACATCATTCGTATGCTAATATTAGGGAACATTGAAAAAACTTCGAGGCGGATGCGTTCGGATAGGAGAAAATCTTGGTTTTCGTTTTGGCCCCAAATAAACTCGAGCGTCTGAAATAAAATAGAATCGCTTGATTTTCTTACAGAACATCATTAAGTAAGCCTAATAATGGGGAACATTGAAAAAAAAACTTCGAGCAGTTAGTTCGGATGGGAAAAATACCGTTTTCGTTTTATTTAAATAAACTTCGAGCGTCTGAAATAAAATAGAATGTGATTTTCTCCTAGAACATCATTCGTATGCTAATATTAAGGGGAACATTGAAAAAAAACTAAGGCAGTTGGACCGGATAGGAGAAAAATGCAGTTTTCGAGCGTCTGAAATAAAATAGAATGAACTTGATTTTCTCTAGAACATCATTCGGTATGCTAATATTAGGGGAACATTGAAAAAAAACTTCGAGCAGTTGCGTTCGGATAAGAAAATACAGATTTTCGTTTTGGCTAATAAACAATCTGAGGGAAATAAAATAGAATAGCTTGATTTTTCTCCTAGAACATCATTCGTATGCTAATATTAAGGGAACATTAACTTCGAGCAGTTGCGTTCGGATAGGAAAAATACCGTTTCTCGTTTTGGCTAAAATAAACTCGAGCGTCTGAAATAAAAATCAGTCGCTTGAGTTTTCTCCTAGAACATCATTCGTAAGCTAATAGGGAACATTGAAAAAAACTTCGAGCGGATTGCGTTGGGATAGGAGAAAAATCACGGATTTTCGTTTTAGCTAAAATAAACTCAGCGTCTGAGAAATAAAATAGAATAAACGATTTTCTCCTAGAACATCATTAAATAGCTAATATTAGGGAACATTGAAAAAAACTTCGAGCAGTTAGTTCGGATAGGAGAAAAATCACCCGTTTTCGTTTTGGTAAATCTTCGAGCGTCTGAAATAAAATAGAATCGCTTGATTTGTCCTAGAACATCATTAAATGGCTAATATTAGGGGAACATTGAAAAAACTCGAGCAGTTGCGTTCGGATAGCGAAAAATGCAGTTTTTCGTTTTGGCCCCAAATAAGCTTCCCGAACGTCTGAAATAAAATAGAATCGACGATTTTCTCTGAGCGTCCCATTCATATGCTAACCAGGGGACATTGAAAAAAAAAGCTCGAGCAGTTGCGTTCGGATAGGAAAAATGCGTTTTCGTTTGGCCCCAAATAAACTTGACGTCTGAAATAAAATAGAATCGCTTGGTTTTCTCCCAGAACATCATTCGTAAGATAATATTAGAGGCATTGAAAAAAAAAAAATCGAGCGGATACGTTCGGATAGGAAAAATCGTTTTCTCGTTTTGGCCCCAAATAAACTTCGAGCGTCTGAAATAAAATAAAGTCGCAGTTTTCTCCCAGAACATCATTCCTATGCTAATATTAGGGAACATTGAGAAAAAAACTTCCGACGGATTGCGTTCGGATAGGAGAAAAATGCCGTTTTTCTGGTTTATTTAAATACGAACGTCACGAAATAAAATGAAAGAATGCAGCGATTTTCTCCTAGAACATCATTCGTATGCTAATATTAGGGGAACATTGAAAAAAGCTTCAAGCCAGTTGCGTTCGGATAGGAGAAAATGCCGTTTCGTTTTGGCCCCAAATAAACTTGAGCGTCACGAAATAAAAATAGAATCGCTTGATTTTCTCCTAGAACATCATTCGTATGCTAAGATTAAGGGAACGACAGAAAAAAACTTCAGAGACGGATTGCGTTCGGATAGGAAAAAATGCCGTTTTTTTCTAGGTTGACTAAATAAGCTTCGAGCGTCTGAAATAAAATAGAATCGCTTGATTTTCTCCTAGAACATCATTATTGTATGCTAATATTAGGGGAACATTGAAAAAAAACTTCGAGCAGTTGCGTTCGGATAGGAGAAAATCTTAGTTTCGTTTTGGCTTCAAATAAACCTGACGTCTGAGAAATAAAATAGAATCGCTTGATTTTCTCCTAGAACATCATTCGTATGCTAATATTAGGGAACATTGAAAAAAAAACACGAGCAGTTGCGTTGGGATAGAGAAAATGCCGTTTTCGTTTTTGGCCCAAAATAAACTTCCGAGCGTCTGAAATAAAAGCAGAGATAAACTTGATTTTCTCCTAGAACATCATTGGTAAGCTAATATTAGGGAGCGTTGAAAAAAAGCCGAGCAGTTGCGTTCGGATAGGAGAAAAATACCGTTTTCGTTTGGCCCAAATAAACTTCGAGCGTGAAATAAAATAGAGATAACGATTTTCTCCTAGAACATCATTAAAGTAAGAAAGCTAATATTAAGGGGAACATTGAAAAAAAAAAACTTCGAGCAGTTGCGTTCGGATGGGAAAATTTCTGTTTGGCCCAAATAAGCCAGCGAGCGTAGCACGTGCGAAATAAAATGGTAAACGATTTTCTCCTAGAACATCATTCGTATGCTAATATAAGGGAACATTGAAAAAAAAACTGAGCGGATTGCGTTCGGATAGGGGAAAAAATACCGTTTACCGTTTGTGGAAATAAAATTTCGAGCGTCTGAAATAAAGCAGAATAAACGATTTTCTCCTAGAACATCATTGGTAAGCTAATATTAAGAGCATTGAAAAAAAAAGCTCGAGCAGTTGCGTTCGGATAGGGAAAAATCACCGGGTTTCGTTTTGGCTAAAATAAACTCGAGCGTCTGAAATAAAATGAGCCAGCTTGATTTTCTCCTAGAACATCATTCGTATGCTAATATTGGGAACGTGAAAAAAACTTCGAGCAGTTGCGTTGGGATAGAAAAAATACCGTTTCTGGTTTTAAAGCGCGAAATAAACGAACGTCTGAAATAAAATAGGTAAAGCGATTTTTCTCCTAGAACATCGGTCGTAATGCTAATATTAGGGAACATTGAAAAAAAGCTTCGAGCAGTTAACGTTCGGATAGGAGAAAATGCCGTTTCGTTTGGCCCAAATAAACTTCGAGCTTTTTGTCTGAGGAAAATAAAATAGAATCAGCTTGATTTTCTCTAGAACATCGTTAAGTAGCTAATATTAGAGACATTGAAAAAAAACTCAGAGCGGATTGCGTTCGGATAGGAAGAAAAATACCGTTTCTCGTTTGGTAATCGCTTCGAGCGTCTGAAATAAAATAGAATCGCTTGATTTTTTCTCCTAGAACATCGATTCGTATGCTAATATTAAGAACATTGAAAAAAAAACTTCGAGCAGTTGCGTTCGGATAGGAGAAAATCTTGGATTTTACCGTTTGGCCCAAATAAACTCGAGCGTGCGAAATAAAATAGAATGGCTTGATTTTCTCCTAGAACATCATTCGTAATATATTGAGAACATTGAAAAAAACTTCGAGCAGTTGCGTTCGGATAAGAAAATACCGTTTTTCTCGTTTTGGCTAAATAAACCGCGAAAGTGCGAAATAAAATAGAATAGCTTGATTTTCTCCTAGAACATCGATTCGTAGCATACTTGCTAATATTAGGGGAACATTGAAAAAAAAACTTCGAGCAGTTGCGTTCGGATAGGAAAAAATACGTTTTCTGTTTTGGCCCAATAAACTCGAGCGTCTGAAATAAAATAGAAGATAAACGATTTTCTCCTAGAACATCATTAAATAGCTAATATTAAGGGAACATTGAAAAAAAACTTCGAGCGGATTGCGTTCGGATAGGAGAAAATACGTTTTCGTTTTGGCTAAATAAAACTCGAACGTCTGAGGAAATAAAATAGAATCGCTTGATTTTCTCCTAGAACATCATTAAAGTATAAGCTAATATTAGGAACATTGAAAAAAAAACTTCGAGCAGTTAGCGTTCGGATGGGAAGAAAAATACCGTTTTCGTTTAGCTAAATAAACTTCGAGCGTCTGAAATAAAATAGAATCGCTTGATTTTGTCCTAAGACATCATTAAATGGCTAATATTAGGGAAACGTTGAAAAAAAAGCTTCGAACGGATTGCGTTCGGATAGCGAAAATGCCGTTTTCTCGTTTAGCCCCGAATAAGCTTCGAGCGTCGAAATAAAATAGAATCGTTCTCCTAGAACATCGATTGTTATGCTAATAAATGGGGGACATTGAAAAAAAACTTCGAGCGGATTGCGTTCGGATAGGAGAAAAATCTTAGTTTACCGTTTTGGCTAAATAAACCACGAGCGTCTGAGGAAATAAAATAGAATCGCTTGATTTTCTCCTAGAACATCATTTGTAAGATAATATTAGGGGAACATTGAAAAAAAATTGAACGGATTGCGTTCGGATAGGAGAAAATGCCGTTTTCGTTTTGGCTAAATAAACTTCCGAGCGTCTGAAATAAAATAGAATCGCTTGATTTTCTCCTAGAACATCCATTCGTATGCTAATATTGAGGGAACATTGAAAAAAACTTCGAGCGGATTGCGTTCGGATAGGAGAAAAAATGCCGTTTCGTTTGGCCCAAATAAACCTGAAACGTCTGAAATAAAATAGAATCGCTTGATTTTCTCTAGAACATCGTTCGTATGCTAATATTAGGGGAGCATTGAAAAAAAACTCCAGCGGTTAAGTTTCGGATAGGAGAAAATGCCGTTTTTCTCGTTTTAGCCCAAATAAGCTTCGAGCGTCTGAAATAAAATAGAATCGCTTGATTTTCTCCTAGAACATCGTTAAGTAGCTAATGAGGCGATTGAGAAAAAACAGGCAGTTGCGTTCGGATAGCGAAAATGCCGTTTTTCTCGTTTGGCCCAAATAAACTCGAGCGTCTGAGAAATAAAATAAATCGGCGATTTTCTCACCGTATCATTCGTAGCTAATAAGAACATTGAAAAAAAACTTCGAGCGGATTGCGTTCGGATAGGAAAATCTGGTTTTTCGTTTTAGGCTAAACCTTCGAGCGTAGCAGTCTGAGAATAAAATAGGCAGCTTGATTTTCTCCTAGAACATCATTCGTATGCTGTAATGGGGAACATTGAAAAAAACTTCGAGCAGTTAGATTCGGATAGAGAAAATCTTGGATTTTCTCGTTTTGGCCCAAATAAACTCGAACGTCTGAAATAAAGCAGAATCGGCGATTTTTAGAACATCATTGGTAAGCTAATAGGGGAACATTGAAAAAAACTTCGAGCAGTTGCGTTCGGATAGGAGAAAAATACCCATTTCTGTTTTGGCTAAATAAACTCAGGCGTCTGAAATAAAATTGGGTCAGCAGTTTTCTCCTAGAACATCATTCGTAAAGCTAATATTAGGGGAACATTGAAAAAAACTTCGAGCAGTTGCGTTCGGATAGGAGAAAAATGCCGTTTTCGTTTTATTAAATAACTTCGAGCGTAGCAGTCTGAGGAAATAAAATAGGCGGCTTGATTTTTCTCCCTAGAACATCATTAGGTAATATAATATTAGGGAACATTGAAAAAAACTTCGAAGGCAGTTGCGTTCGGATAGGGAAAATCTGGATTTTCGTTTTGGCCCCAAATAAACTCGAGCGTCTGAAATAAAAGCAGAATCGCTTGATTTTCTAAGAACATCATTGGTAAGCTAATATTAGGGGAACATTGAAAAAAACTGTGACAGATTGCGTTCGGATAAGGAGAAAAATACCGTTTTTCGTTTAGCCCAAATAAACTTCGAACGTCTGAAATAAAATAGAATAAACGATTTTCTCCTAGAACATCATTCGTAAAAGGTAATATTAGAGAGACATTGAAAAAAAAAACTTCAGAGGCAGTTGCGTTCGGATAGGAGAAAATCACCGTTTTCGTTTGGCTAAATAAACTTCCAGGCAATAACGTCACAGTAAAATAGGCAGCTTGATTTTCTCCTAGAACATCATTCGTATGCTAATAGGGAACATTGAAAAAACTTCCGAGCAGTTGCGTTCGGATAAGGAAAGAAATCTTAGTTTTCTCGTTTTGGCCCAAATAAGCTTCGAGCGTCTGAAATAAAAGCAGATAAACGATTTTCTCCTAGAATTTTATCATTGGTAAGCTAATATTAGGGAACATTGAAAAAAAACTGAAGCAGTTAGTTCGGATAGGAAAAAATACCGTTTTCTCGTTTGCAGCTAAATAAACTCGAGCGTCTGAGAAATAAAATAAATCGCTTGACGATTTTCTCCTAGAACATCATTCGTATGCTAATATTAGGGAACATTGAAAAAAAAAACTTCCAGAGGCGGATTGCGTTCGGATAGGAAGAAAAAATCACCGTTTCTCGTTTTGGCCCCAAATAAACACGAGCGTCTGAAATAAAATAGAATAAAGCGATTTTCTCCTAGAACATCGATGCGTATGCTAATATTAGGGGAACGATGAAAACTTCGAGCAGTTCGTTCGGATAGGAGAAAATGCCGTTTTTCGTTTGACTAAATAAACTCGAGCGTCTGAAATAAAATAGAATCGGCAGTTTTGTCCTAGAACATCATTAAGTAAGCTAATATTAGGGAGGAACATTGAAAAAACTTCAGGCAGTTGCGTTCGGATAGCGAAAAATGCCGTTTTCGTTTTATTTAAATAAACTTCGAGCGTCTGAAATAAAATAGAATAAAACGATTTTCTCCTGGGAACATCATTCGTGTCACTAATATTAGGGAACGATGAAAAAAAGCTTCGAGCGGATTAGCGTTCGGATAGGAGAAATGCCGTTTTCGTTTTGGCCCCAAATAAGCTTCGAGCGTCTGAAATAAAATAGAATAAACGGTTGTCACAGAACGTAAAAAGCTAATATTAGGGAACATTGAAAAAAAAACTCGAGCAGTTGCGTTCGGATAGGAAAAATACAGTTTTCGTTTGGCCCAAATAAACTCGAGCATCTGAAATAAAATAGAGATAAGCAGTTTTCTCTAGAACATCATTCGTATGCTAATATTAGGGGAACATTGAAAAAAAACTCGAGCAGTTGCGTTCGGATAGGAAAAAATCTTAGTTTACCGTTTTAGCTGAAATAAGCGAGCGTCTGAAATAAAATAGAATGGCTTGATTTTCTCCTAGAACATCATTCATTATGCTAATATTAAGAACATTGAAAAAAAACTTCGAGCAGTTGCGTTCGGATAGGAAGAAAATGCCGTTTTTCTGGTTTTGGCTAATAAACTTCGAGCGTCTGAAATAAATGAATCGCTTGATTTGTCCTAGAACATGTTCGTAAGCTAATATTAGGGAACATTGAAAAAACTTAGGCAAGTTAACGTTCGGATAGCGAAAAATGCCGTTTTCTCGTTTGGCCCAAATAAACTTCGATACGAAATAAAATAGAATCGCTTGATTTTCTCCTAGAACATCGATGCATTAATGCTAATATTAGGGAACGATGAAAAAAAAACTTCAGGCAGTTAAGGATTCGGATAGGAGAAAAATACCGTTTTTCGTTTTGGCCCCAAATAAACGAGCGTCACGAAATAAAATAGAATAAACGATTTTCTCCTGAACATCATTCGTAAGATAATATTAAGGGAACATTGAAAAAAATCGAGAGCAGTTGCGTTAGGATAGCGAAAAAATGCACGTTTTCGTTTGGCCCAAACCTAAACAAAGAAAGTCTGAAATAAAATGAATAGCTTGATTTTCTCCTAGAACATCATTCATGTGTATGCTAATATTAGAGACATTGAAAAACTTCGAGCAGTTGCGTTCGGATAGGAAAATACCCATTTCTGGATTTGGCCCAAATAAACTCAGGCGTCTGAGGGAAATAAAATAGAATCGCTTGATTTTCTCCTAGAGCATCATTAAAGTAAAGCTAATAGAGGAACGATGAAAAAAAAACTTCAGAGCAGTTGCGTTCGGATAGGAGAAAAATGCCGTTCCGTTTTTGGCCCCAAATAAACTTCGAGCGTCTGAAATAAAATAGAATCGCTTGATTTTCTCCTAGAACATCATTCGTAAGCTAATGGGGAACGATGAAGAAAAAAAGCTTCAGGCAGTTGCGTTCGGATGGGAAAAATGCAGTTTTCGTTTGGCGGCTAAATGCGGCTTCGAGCGTCTGAAATAAAATAGAAGATAAACGATTTTCTCCTAGAACATCATTAGTAAGGTAATGAGAGAGCGATTGAAAAAAAGCTTCGAGCGGATTGCGTTCGGATAGCGAAAAATGCCGTTTCACCGTTTTGGCCCCAAATAAACTCGAGCGTCTGAAATAAAATAGAATCGGCAAATTTTCTCCTAGAACATCATTAAATAGCTAATATTAAGGGGACGTGAAAAAAAACTTCCGAGCAGTTAGCGTTCGGATAGCGAAAAAATGCCGTTTTCTGGTTTTGGCCCCAAATGTCGCTGCAACTTCGAGCGTCTGAGGAAATAAAATAGAATCGCTTGATTTTCTCCTAGAACATCATTTGTAAGCTAATATTAGGGGAACATTGAAAAAAAACTTCAAGGGATTGCGTTCGGATAGGAGAAAATGCCGTTTTCTCGTTTTGGCTAAATAAACTTCGAGCGTAGCGTCACGAAATAAAATGAGCCAACTTGATTTTTCTCTGGAACATCATTCGTATGCTAATATTAGGGAACATTGAAAAAACTCGAGCAGTTGGATTCGGGATGAGAAAAATGCCGTTTTCTCGTTTGGCCCAAATAAACTCGAGCGTCTGAAATAAAAGCAGAATCGGCAGTTTTCTCCTAGAACATCATTAAGTAAGCTAATATTAGGGGAACATTGAAAAAAACTTCGAGCGGATTGCGTTGGGATGGGAAAAATACCGTTTTCTCGTTTTGGCCAACCCCAAATAAACTCGAGCGTCTGAAATAAAAATTAAGATAAACTTGATTTTCTCCCTAGAACATCGTTAAGTAAGCTAATATTAAGAACATTGAAAAAACTTCGAGCAGTTAGCGTTCGGATAGGAAAAAATACCGTTCTCGTTTTAGCTAAATAAACTCGGCGTAGCGTCTGAGAAATAAAAAAATAGGCAACGATTTTCTCCTAGAACATCATTCGTATGCCTAATATTAGGGAACATTGAAAAAAAGCTTCGAGCAGTTGCGTTCGGATAAGAAAATACCGTTTTCGTTTGCTTCAAATCGCGGCTTCGAGCAATGCAGGAAATAAAAGCAGAATGCAGCAGTTTTCTCCTAGAACATCATTGGTAAGCTAATATTAGGGGAACATTGACTTCGAGCGGATTGCGTTCGGATGCATCACCGTTTTCTCGTTGAAAATAAACTCGAGCGATAGAAATAAAATAGAATCGCTTGATTTTCTCCTAGAACATCATTCAGTAAGCTAATATTAGGGAACGATGAAAAAAAGCTTCGAGCAGTTGCGTTCGGATAGGAGAAAATGCCGTTCTGGTTTTAGCCCCAAATAAACTTCCAGGCGTAACGTCTGAAACAAAATAGGCCCGGCAGTTTTTTCTCCTAGAACATCATTCGTATGCCTAATAATGGGAACATTGAAAAAAACTCGAGAGCGGATTCGCGTTCGGATAGGGGCATCTACGTTTTCTCGTTTTGGCCCAAATAAACTCGAGGCATGCTGAAATAAAAGCGAGAATCGCTTGATTTTCTCCTAGAACATCGTGTAAAAGCTAATATTAGGGCATTGAAAAAAAACTTCGAGCAGTTGCGTTCGAGGATGGGAGAAAAATACCGTTTCGTTTGGCTAAATAAACTCGAGCGTCACGAAATAAATAGAATGGCAATTTTTCTCCTATAGAACATCATTACATTATGCTAATATTAAGAGATAGAAAAAAAACTTCGAGCAGTTGCGTTGGATAGGAGAAAAAATACCGTTTTCGTTTGGCCCAAATAAACTCGAACGTACGAACTAAAATAGAATCGCTCGATTTTCTCCTAGAACATCATTTGTATGCTAATATTAGGGGAACATTGAAAAAAAAACTCGAACGGTTTGCCTTCGGATAGGAGAAAATCTGGATTTCGTTTTAGCTAAATAAACTCGAGCGTCTGAGAAATAAAATAAATCAGCTTGATTTTGTCCTGAGACATCATTAAATGGCTAATATTAGGGAACATTGAAAAAAAACTTCAGCAGTTGCGTTCGGATAGCGAAAAAGCCGTTCCACCGTTTTTGCTTCAAATAAACTCGAACGTCTGAAATAAAATAGAATCGCTTGATTTTTCTCCTAGAGCATCCATTCGTATGCTAATAATGGGAACATTGAAAAAACTGAGCAGTTGCGTTCGGATGGGCATCTTAGTTTTACCGTTTTAGGTACAAATGCGCTTCGAGCGTCTGAGAAATAAAATAGAATCGCTTGATTTTGTCCTAGAACATCATTCGTAAGCTAATAGGGGAACATTGAAAAAAAAGCTTCGGGCGGATTGCGTTAGGATAGGAGAAAAATGCGGATTTTTCTCGTTTTGGCCCAAATAAGCTTCGAGCGTCTGAAATAAAATAGAATCAACGTTTTCTCTGAGAACGATGAAAAAAAGCTTCGAGAGCAGTTGCGTTCGGGATGGGAGAAAAATGCCGTTTTCTCGTTTTGGCCAAATAAACCTGAGCGTCTGAAATAAAATAGAATGGCTTGATTTTCTCGGAACATCATTCGTATGCTAATATTAAGGAACAGTGAAAAAAAAAAGCTTCCAGGCGGATTAACGTTGGATAGGAGAAAATACCGTTTTCTCGTTTTCAGCTAAATAAACTTCGAGCATCTGAAATAAAATAGAATCGGCAGTTTTGTCCTAGAACGTCATTCGTAAGCTAATATTAGAACATTGAAAAAAACTTCCGAGCGGATTGCGTTGGATAGCGAAAAAATGCATTTCGTTTGCCCAAATAAACGCAAAACGTCTGAAATAAATAGGAGTCAACGATTTTCTCCTAGAACATCGATGGTATGCTAATATTAGGGAACATTGAAAAAAACTTCGAGCAGTTGCGTTCGGATAGAATAATCACCCGTTTTCGTTTGGCCCCAAATAAACACGAGCGTCTGAAATAAATAGAATCGCTTGATTTTTCTCCTAGAACATCATTAAATAAGATAATATTAGGGGAACATTGAAAAAAAAAATCGAGCAGTTGCGTTCGGATAGCGAAAAATCTGGTTTTCTCGTTTTGGCCCAAATAAACCACGAAATCTGAGAAATAAAATAAGATAAGCTTGATTTACTCCTAGAACATCATTGTATGCTAATATTAGAACATTGAAAAAAAACAGCAGTTGCGTTCGGATACCAGAAAAATGCGTTTTTCGTTTTGGCCCAAATAAACTCGAGCGTCTGAAATAAAATAGAAGATAGCTTGATTTTCTCCTAGAACATCATTAAATAAGCTAATATTAGAGACATTGAAAAAACTTCGAGCCGGATGCGTTTCGGATAGGAAAAATACCGTTTCGTTTAGCTAAATAAACTTCGAGCGTCTGAGAAATAAAAATAGAATCGCTTGATTTTCTCCTAGAACGCATCATTAAATAGCAGCTAATATTAGGGAACATTGAAAAAAAAAAAAACTTCGAAACGGTTAACGTTCGGATAGGAGAAAAATGCCGTTTCGTTTTGGCCCAAATAAGCTTCGAGCGTCTGAGGAAATAAATAGAATCGCTTGATTTTCTCCTAGAACATCATTCGTAAGCTAATATTAAGGGGAACTTATTGAAAAAAAACTCGAGCGGATTCGCGTTCGGATAGCAAAATCTTAGTTTTCGTTTTGGCCAAATAAGCTTCAGAGCGTGCGAAATAAAATAGAATCGCTTGATTTTCTCCTAAGAACATCATTCGTATGCTAATAGGGGAACATTGAAAAAACTTCGAGCAGTTGCGTTGGATAGGAAAAAATACCGTTTTCTCGTTTGGCCCCAAATAAACACGAGCGTCTGAAATAAAAATAAAGATAAACGATTTTCTCCTAGAACATCATTCGTATGCTAATATTAGAGACATTGAAAAAAAACTTCGAGCAGTGCGTTCGGATAGGAGAATTTCGAAATGCCGTTTTTCGTTTGGCCCCAAATAAACTTCGAGCGATACGAAATAAAATAGAATCGGCTGATTTTCTCCTAGAACATCATTCGGTAATGCTAATATTGAGAACATTGAAAAAAACTTCGAGCAGATTCGCGTTCGGATAGGAGAACAATGCAGTTTTTTCTTTCGTTTTGGCTAAAATAAACTCGAACGTCTGAGAAAATAAAATAAGATAAACGATTTTCTCTAGAACATCATTCGTAAAAAGCTAATAATAGGGGAACATTGAAAAAAAACTCAAACGGATTGCGTTCGGATAGGAGAAATTGCCGTTTTCGTTTTAGCTAAATAAACTTCGAGAGCGTCTGAAAATAAAATAGAATCGCTTGGTTTTGTCCCAGAACATCATTAGAAGTAAGCTAATATTAGGGGAACATTGAAAAAAAACTTCGAGCAGTTGCGTTCGGATAGGAGAAAAATGCCGTTTTCGTTTTGGCCAAATAAACTTCGAGCGTCTGAAATAAAATAGAATAAACGATTTCTCCTAGAACATCGATGGTATGCTAATAATGGGGAACAAGGAAAAAAAAACTCAATGATTCGTTCGGATAGGAGAAAATGCCGTTTTCGTTTGGCCCAAATAAACTCGAGCGTCTGAAATAAAATAGAATCGCTTGATTTTCTCCTAGAACATCATTAAGTAAGCTAATAATGGGGAACATTGAAAAAAAACTTCGAGCAGTTGCGTTCGGATAGGAGAAAATGCGTTTCGTTTTGGCTAAATAAACTCGACGTCACGAAATAAAATAAGATAGAAGCGATTTTCTCCTAGAGAGCGTCATTCGTTATTAGCTAATATTAGGGGAACATTGAAAAAAACTTCGAGCAGTTGCGTTCGGATAGGAAAAAGCTGGTTTTCGTTTGGCTAAATAAATTCGAGCGTCTGAGAAATAAAATAGAATCGCTTGATTTTCTCCTAGAACATCATTCGTATGCTAAGATTAGAACATTGAAAAAAACTTCGAGCAGTTGCGTTGGATAGGAGCTTCCGTTTTCGTTTTAGCTAAATAAGCTTCAGGCGTCTGAAATAAAATAGAATCGCTTGATTTTCTCCTAGAACATCATTCGTAATACTAATATTAGAGACATTGAAAAAAAAAACTCGAGCAGTTGCGTTCGGATAGGAAAATCTTAGTTTTTCGTTTGGCCCAAATAAATTCGAGCGTCTGAAATAAAATAGAATCGCTTGATTTTCTCCTAGAACATCATTAAATGCTAAGATTAGAGACATTGAAAAAAAACTTCGAGGCAGTTGCGTTCGGATAGGAGAAAATGCCGTTTTCGTTTTGGCCCAAATAAATTGAGCGTCTGAAATAAAATAGAATCGCTTGATTTTCTCCTAGGGCATCATTGTTATGCTAAATTGAGAACATTGAAAAAAAACTTCGAGCAGTTGCGTTCGGATAGGAGAAAATGCAGTTTTTTCGTTTGGCTTAAATAAACTCGAACGTCTCTGAAATAAAATAAATCAAGCAGTTTTCTCCTAGAACATCATTAAAGTAAGCTAATATTAGAGAACATTGAAAAAAACTTCGAGCGGATTCGTTCGGATGGGAGAAAATACCGTTTCTACGTTTTGGCTAAATAAACTCAGAGCGATCTGAAGTTAAAAAAAAATGAGAATCGCTTGATTTTCTCTAGAACATCGATTCGTATGCTAATATTAGGGGAACAAGAAAAAACTCCAACGGTTGCGTCGGATAGGAGAAAATGCCGTTTTTCGTTTTTATTAAATAAACTTCGAGCGATACGAAATAAAATGAGTAAACGATTTTCTCCTAGAACATCGTGGTATGCTAATATTAGAACAAGGAAAAAAACTCCAACGGATTGCGTTCGGATAGGAGAAAATGCGTTTTTCTCGTTTGGCTAAATAAACTCGAGCGTGAAATAAAATAGAATAAAGCAGTTTTCTCCTAGAACATCATTAGTAAAGCTAATATTAGGGAACATTAGAAAAAAAACTCGAGCAGTTGCGTTCGGATAGGAAAAAATACCGTTTTCGTTTTGGCTAAATAAACTCGAACGTCTGAAATAAAATAGAATCGACAGTTTTCTCGCAGAAACGTCATTAAAGTAATACTAATATTAGGGAGCGATTGAAAAAAAGCTTCGAGCAGTTGCGTTCGGATAGGAAGAAAAAAATACGTTTTCGTTTAGCTAAATAAACTTCGAAACGTCACGAAATAAAATAGAATCGCCAATTTTCTCACAGGAACATCATTCGTATGCTAATATTAGAACATTGAAAAAACTTCGAGCAGTTGCGTTCGGATAGGAGAAAAATGCCGTTTTCGTTTGGCTAAATAGCTTCGAGCGTCTGAAATAAAATAGAATCAACTGATTTTCTCCTAGAACATCATTAGGTAATGCTAATATTAGGGAACATTGAAAAAACTCGAGCGGATTCGTTAGGATAGGAAGAAAATACCGTTTTCGTTTAGCCCAAATAAACTCGAACGTCTGAAATAAATAAAGATCGCTTGGTTTCTCCTAGAACATCCATTACGTATGCTAATAATGGGGAACATTGAAAAAACTTCGAGCAGTTGCGTTCGGATAGGAAAAATGCCGTTTTCGTTTTGGCTAAATAAACTCGAGGAAAACGTCTGAAGTAAAATAGAATCAAAACGATTTTCTCCTAGAACATCATTAGGTATGCTAAGATTAGAACGTGAAAAAGACTCGAGCAGTTGCGTTGGGATAGGAAGAAAAATACCGTTTTCTCGTTTGACCCAAATAAACTTCGAGCGTCTGAAATAAAATAGAATCAGCTTGATTTTCTCCTAGAGCGTCATTCGTAAGCTAATATTAGGGAACATTGAAAAAACTTCGAGCAGTTGGATTCGGATAGGAGAAAAAATGCCGTTTTTCTGGTTTTGCCCAAATAAACTTCGAACGTCTGAAATAAAATAGAATGCTTGATTTTCTCCTAGAACATCATTCATTAAGCTAATATTAGGGAACATTGAAAAAAAGCTTCGAGCAGTTGCGTTCGGATGGAAAAAATGCCGTTTTTCGTTTTAGCTAAATAAACTCGAGCGTCTGAAATAAAATAGAATGGCTTGATTTTCTCCTAGAGCATCGGCGTAAGCTATGTAGGGGAACATTGAAAAAAAACTCGAGGCAGTTGCGTTGGATAGGAGAAAATACCGTTTTCGTTTGGCCCAAATAAACTCGAAACGTCTGAAATAAAATAGAATCAACAGTTTTTCTCTAGAACATCATTCGTAAGCTAATATTAGGGAACATTGAAAAAACTTCGAGCAGTTGCGTTCGGATAGGAAGAAAAATACCGTTTCGTTTTGGCCCAAAATAAGCTTCGAGCGTCTGAAATAAAATAGAATCGGCGATTTTCTCCTAGAACATCATTATTAAAGTAATATTAGAGACGTTGAAAAAAACTTCAGGCAGTTAAGTTCGGATAGGAGAAAAATACCGTTTTCGTTTTTTGGCTAAATAAACTCGAGCGTCTGAAATAAAATGAATCGCTTGATTTCTCTAGAAACGTCAATTCATTATGCTAATATTAGAACATTGAAAAAAACTTCAGGCAGTTGCGTTCGGATAGGAGAAAATACCGTTTTCGTTTGGCCCCAAATAAACTTCCAGGCGTCTGAAATAAAATAGAATAGCTTGATTTTCTCTAGAGCATCATTAAGTAGCATGCTAATATTAGGGGAACATTGAAAAAAAAACTCGAGCGGATTGCGTGTTCGGATAGGAGAAAATGCTGTTTTTTCTTGTTGTTTTGGCCCAAATAAACTCAAAGCGTCTGAAATAAAATAGAATCGGCTGATTTTCTCCTAGAACATCATTAAGTAGCTAATATTAGGGGAACATTGAAAAAAAACTCCAACAGATTGCGTTCGGATAGGAGAAAATGCCGTTTTCGTTTTGGCTAAATAAACTTCGAGCATCTGAGAAATAAAATAGAATCGCTTGATTTTCTCCCAGAACATCAATCCTAAGCTAATATTAGGGGAACATTGAAAAAAAACTGAGCAGTTGCGTTCGGACCAGGAGAAAAATACCGTTTTCGTTCCTTAAATAAACTTCGAGCGTCTGAGAAATAAAATAGAATAAGCTTGATTTTCTCCCTGAACATCATTAAGTAAGCTAATATTAGGGAACATTGAAAAACTCCAACGGTTGCGTTCGGATAGGAGAAAATGCCGTTTTCTACCGTTTTGGCCCAAATAAACTCGAGCGATACGAAATAAAATAGAATAAACGATTTTCTCCTAGAACATCGACCGTATGCTAATATTAGGGAACATTGAAAAAAAAGCTTCGAGCAGTTACGTTCGGATAGGAAAATACCGTTTTCTGGACTTTCTTTAAATAAACTCAGGCAATGCGAAATAAAATAGAATCGCTTGATTTTCTCCTAGAAACGTCGTTAAATGAAAGCTAATATTAGGGGAACATTGGAAAAAAACTTCGAGGCAGTTGCGTTCGGATAGGAGAAAAATGCCGTTTTCGTTTTCGCTAAATAAACTTCGAGCGTCTGAGAAATAAAATAGAATCGCTTGATTTTCTCCTAGAACATCATTGGTAAGCTAATATTAGGGAACATTGAAAAAACTTCGAGCAGTTGCGTTGAATAGGAAAAAATACCGTTTTCGTTTGGCTAAATAAACTCGAGCGTCTGAAATAAAATAGAATCGCTTGATTTTCTCTAGAAGCAGTCGTTCGTAAAATTTAATAATAGAAACGTTGAAAAAAAAACTCGAGCAGTTGCGTTCGGATGGAGAAAATACCGTTTTTCGTTTTAGCCCAGATAAACTTCGAGCGTCACGAAATAAAAATAGAATAAAGCTTGATTTTCTCTAGAAGCGTCGCTCGTAAGCTAATATTAGGGGAACATTGAAAAAAAGAAAAAACTTCGAGGCAGTTAGCGTTCGGATAGGAAGAAAATCTTAGTTTTACCGTTTTTATTTAAATAAACTTCAGGCGTCTGAAATAAAATAGAAGATAAACGATTTTCTCCTAGAGCATCATTCGTAAGCTAATGTGGGGAACATTGAAAAAAAACTCGAGCAGTTGCGTTCGGATAGGAGAAAATCTCTTAGTTTTCGTTTTGCAGCTAAATAAATTTCGAGCGTCTGAAATAAAATAGAATGGCTTGATTTTCTCCTGAGCATCGTTAAAGTAAGCTAATATTAGGGAACGATGGAAAAAGGCGACCGAGCAGTTGCGTTCGAGGATGGGGAGAAAATACCCGTTTCTCGTTTGAAAAATTTAAATAAATTTCGAGCGTCTCTGAAATAAAATAGAATGTTTTGATTTTCTCCCTAGAACATCATTAAATGAAAAAGCTAATATTAGGGGAACGATGAAAAAAAACTTCCAGGCAGTTGCGTTCGGATAGGAGAAAATGCCGTTTTCTCGTTTCTGCTATAATAAACTCGAACGTACGAACTAAAATAGAATCGCTTGATTTTTCTCCTAGAACATCGTTCGTATGCTAAGATTAGGGAACATTGAAAAAAAAACTCGAGCAGACGGATAGGAGAAAATGCCGTTTTCGTTTAGGCTAAATAAACTCGAGCGTCTGAAATAAAATAGAATGCGGCAGTTTTCTCCAAGAACATCGATTCGTAAGCTAATATTAGAACATTGAAAAAAAGCTTCGAGCGGATTGCGTTCGGATATGAAAATACCGTTTTCACGTTTTGGCCCAAATAAACTTCGAGCGATGCAGTAAAATAGAATCGCTTGATTTTCTCCTAGAACATCATTCGTATGCTAAGATTAGGGAACGGTAGAAAAAGACTTCGAGCGGATTGCGTTCGGTTAGGAAAAATGCCGTTTTCTCGTTTTAGGCTAAAATAAACTCAGGCAATCTGAAAATAAAATAGAATAAACTTGATTTTCTCCTAGAACATCATTAAATGGCGTAATATAGAACATTGAAAAAAAAAGCTTCGAGCAGTTGCGTTCGGATAGGAGAAAAATACCGTTTTTCGTTTTAGCTAAATAAACTCGAGCGTCTGAAATAAAGCCGAATCGCTTGATTTTCTCCTAGAACATCATTCGTAAGCCTAATATTAGGGAACATTGAAAAAAACTCGAAGCAGTTAACGTTGGGATAGGAGAAAATACCGTTTTCTCGTTTTGGCCCAAATAAACTCGAGCGTCTGAGAAATAAAAAAATAGAATGTCGCTGATTTTCTACACACTAGGCATCATTCGTAAAAACTAATATTAGGGAGCATTGAAAAAAAAAACTTCGAGCAGTTAGGTCGGATAGGAGAAAAATACCGTTTTCGTTTAGCTAAATAAACTTCGAGCGTCTGAGAAATAAATAGAATCGTGATTTTCTCCTAGAACATCATTAAGTAGCTAATAATGGGGAGCATTGAAAAAAAAGCTTCGAGCAGTTGCGTTCGGATAGGAGAAAATCATAGTTTTCGTTTTGGCTTAAATAAACTCGAGCGTACGAAATAAAATAGAATAAAACAGTTTTCTCTAGAACATCATTCGTATGCTAATAATGGGAACATTGAAAAAACTTCGAGCAGTTCGTTCGGATAGGAGAAAAAATGCCGTTTTCGTTTGGCTAAATAAACTTCGAGCGTACGGAAATAAAATAGAATCGCTTGATTTTCTCCTAGAACATCATTAAGTAAGCTAATATTAGGGAACATTGAAAAAAAAAGCTTCGAGCAGTTGCGTTCGGATAGGAAAAATACCGTTTTCGTTTGGCCCAAATAAATTGAGCGTCTGAAATAAAATAGAATCGCTTGATTTTTCTCCACAGAGAACATCATTAAGTATGCTAAGATTAGGGAACATTGAAAAAAAAGCTTCGAGCAGTTGCGTTCGGATAGGAGAAAATACCGTTTCGTTTAGACTAAATAAACTCGAGCGTCTGAAATAAAATAGAATAGCTTGATTTTCTCCTAGAGCATCATTCGTAAGCTAATAGGGAACATTGAAAAAAAAAGCTTCGAGCCAGTTGCGTTCGGATAGGAGAAAATGCCGTTTTCGTTTGGCCCAAATAAATTCGAGCGTCTGAGAAATAAAATAGAATCGCTTGATTTTCTCCTAGAACATCATTAGTAGCTAATATTAGGGAACATTGAAAAAAAAAAACTCGAGCAGTTGCGTTCGGATAGGAGAAAATACCGTTTCGTTTGGCTAAATAAATTCGAACGTCTGAAATAAAATAGAATGAAAGCTTGATTTTCTCCTAGAGCATCATTCGTATGCTAAGATTAGGGAACATTGAAAAAAAACTTCAGGCAGTTGGATTCGGGATAGGAGAAAATACCGTTTTCTCGTTTAGCCCCAAATAAGCTGAGCTGTCTGAAATAAATAGAAATAAACGATTTTCTCCTAGAACATCATTAAGTAATTTAATATTAGGGAACATTGAAAAAAGCTTCGAGCGGATTGCGTTCGGATGGGAGAAAATGCCGTTTTCGTTTTGGCCCAAATAAAATTTCGAGCGTCTGAAATAAATAAGATCAGCGCGATTTTAGAAGCATCATTAAAATGCTAAGATTAAGGGGAACATTGAAAAAAAGAAGCTTCGAGCAGTTGCGTTCGGATGAATACCGTTTTGTTTGGCCCCAAATAAGATCGAGCGTCTGAAATAAAAGCGAGAATGCTTGATTTTCTCCTAGAGCATCATTCGTAAGCTAATAATAGAGAACATTGAAAAAACTCCAACAGTTGCGTTCGGATAGGAGAAAATACCGTTTTCTCGTTTAGCCCAAATAAACTTCAGGCGTCTGAAATAAAATAGAATAAACGATTTTCTCGGCATCATTAGTAAGTTAATATTAGGGAACATTGAAAAAAACTCCAGTTGCGTTCGGATAGGTGAAAATGCTTTTTTTCGTTTCGGCCTAAATAAACTCGAACGTACGAAATAAAATAGAATCGCTTGATTTTCTCCCTAGAAACGTCATTCGTAAGCTAATATTAGGGGAATATTGAAAAAAAACTTCCGAAGGCAGTTAACGTTCGGATAGGAGAAAAATACCGTTTACCGTTTTAGCCCAAATAAACTCGAACGTCACGAAATAAAATAGAGATAAAACGATTTTTCTCTAGAACATCATTAAATGCAAAGCTAATATTAGGGGAACATTGAAAAACAGCTCGAACGGATTGCGTTCGGATATGAGAAAATGCCGTTTTCTCGTTTTATTAAATAAATTGAGCGTCTGAAATAAAATAGAATCGACAGTTTTCTCCTGAACATCGATTCGTATGCTAAGATTGGGAACATTGAAAAAAAAACTTCGAGCAGTTGCGTTCGGATAGGGAAAATGCCGTTTTCTCGTTTGGCTAAATAAACTCGAGCGTCTGAAATAAAATAGAATCGCTTGTTTTTCTCCCAGAACATCATTCTTATCCTAATATTAAGGGAACATGGAACAAAACTCGAGCGATATTGGATTCGGGATAGGAAAAATCTTAGTTTCTGCGTTTTTGGCTAAAATAAACTCGAACGTACGAACTAAAATAGAATCGCTTGATTTTCTCATTGAACATCATTTGTAAGCTAATAATAGGGGAACATTGAAAAAAAACTCAAACGGATTGCGTTCGGATAGGAGAAATTGCCGTTTTCTCATTTCGGACCAAATAAACTCGAACGTACGAACAAAAATAGAATCGACGATTTTCTAGAACATCATTAAGTAGCTAATAATGGTGGAACATTGAAAAAACTTCGAGCGGATTGCGTTCGGTAGGAAGAAAAATGCCGTTTTCTGCGTTTTGGCTAAATAAATTTCGAGCTTGTCTGAGAAATAAAAAATGGTCAACGATTTTCTCCTAGAAACCTCATTAGGTATGCTAATATTAAGAACATTGAAAAAAACTCCAGTTGCGTTCGGATAGGAAAATACCGTTTTCTCGTTTAGCTAAATAAACTTCAGGCATTAAGAAATAAAATAGAATGTGATTTTTCTCATTAGAACATCATTCGTAGTAATATTAGAACATTGAAAAAAAAACTTCAGGCAGTTGCGTTCGGATAGGAAGAAAAAATGCGTTTTTCGTTTTGGCTAAATAAATTCAGGCAATGCGAAATAAAATAGAATGATTTTCTCCTAGAACATCATTAGGTAATGCTAAGATTAGGGAGCATTGAAACTTCCGAGCAGTTGCGTTCGGGATAGGAGAAAATGCCGTTTTCTCGTTTAGACCAAATACTTCGAGCGTCTGAGAATAAAATAGAATAAACTTGCTTTTCTCCTAGAACATCATTAAAAGCTAATATTAGGGGAACATTGAAAAAAAACTCCAGCAGTTGCGTTCGGATAGGTCAAAATGCCGTTTTCTCGTTTTGGCCCAAATAAACTTCGAGCGTCTGAGGAAATAAATAGAATAAACGATTTTCTCCTAGAACATCATTCGTAAGCTAATATTAGAACATTGAAAAAAAAACTTCCGAGCAGTTGCGTTCGGATAGGAAAAATGCCGTTTTCGTTTTGGCCCCAAATAAATTCCGAGCGTCTGAAATAAAATAGAATAAAACGATTTTCTCCTGGGAACATCATTCGTATGCTAAGATTAGAGAACATTGAAAAAAAACTTCGAGCAGTTAGATTCGGATGGGAAGAAAAATACCGTTCTCGTTTGGCCCCAAATAAACTGACGTCACCGAAATAAAATAGAATGCGGCTTGATTTTCTCCTAGAGCATCATTCGTATGCTAATAGGGAACATTGAAAAAAAACTTCGAGCAGTTGCGTTCGGATGGAAAAATGCCGTTTTCTCGTTTTGGCTAAATAAACTGGCGTCTGAAATAAAGCGAGTCGCTGATTTTCTCACAGAACATCATTCGTAATGCCTAATAATGGGGAACATTGAAAAAAACTTCGAGCAGTTGCGTTCGGATAGGAGAAAATGCCGTTTTCTGCGTTTTTGGCCCAAATAAACTCGAGCGATATGAAATAAAATAGATAAACGATTTTCTCCTAGAACATCATTAGTAAGCTAATATTAGGGGAACATTGAAAAAAAAAAACTTCGAGCAGTTGCGTTCGGATAGGAAAATACCGTTTTCGTTTTGCTTAAATAAACTCGAACGTCTGAAATAAAATAGAATCGCTTGATTTTCTCCTAGAAACGTCATTAAAGTAAAAAAAGCTAATATTAGGGGAACATTGAAAAAAACTGAGAGCAGTTGCGTTCGGATAGGAAAATACCGTTTTTCGTTTTAGCTTTAAAATAAACTTCAGTGTCTGAAATAAAATAGAATAAACTTGATTTTTCTCCTAGAACATCATTCGTATGCTAATGGGGGAACATTGAAAAAAAACTTCGAAGGCAGTTGCGTTAGGATAGGAGCGAAAAATGCAGTTTTCGTTTTTAGCTAAAATAAACTGAGCATTATGAAATAAAATAGAATCGCTTGATTTTTCTCCTAGAACATCATTCGTAAGCTAATATTAGGGGTATTGAAAAAACTCGGCGGATTCGTTGAACCGGGTCAAAATGCCGTTTTCGTTTGGCCCAAATAAACTCGAACGTCTGAAATAAAATAGAATAAGCAGTTTTCTCCTGAACATCATTCGTAAGCTAATATTAGGGGAATATTGAAAAAAAGCTTCGAGCAGTTGCGTTGGATGGGAAAAATCGTTTTCTCGTTTGGCTAAATAAACTCGAGCGTCTGAAATAAAATAGATAAAGCAGTTTTTCTCCTAGAACATCATTCGTAAAAACTAATATTAGGGAACATTGAAAAACTCCAACGGATTGCGTTGGATAGGAGGAGAAAATGCCGTTTTCGTTTTGGCTTAAATAAATTGAGCGTCTGAAATAAAAAATAGAATCGGCAGTTTCTCCTAGAACATCATTCGTATGCTAAGATGGGGAGCATTGGCTTCGAGCGGATTCGCGTTCGGATAGGAGAAAATACCGTTTCGTTTAGCTAATAAACTCGAGCGTCACGAAATAAAGCAGAATCGCTTGATTTTCTCCTAGAGCATCATTCGTATCTTCAATATTGAGAACATTGAAAAAAACTTCGAGCGTTGCGTTCGGATGGGAAAAATTCGTTTTCGTTTGGCTAAATAAACTTCGAGCGTAGGAAATAAAATAGAATCCCGAACGATTTTCTCCTAGAACATCATTATTATAGCTAATAATGAGAACATTGAAAAAAAAGCTTCGAGCAGTTGCGTTCGGATAGGAGAAAAATACCGTTTTTCTCGTTTTGAAGCCCAAATAAATTGAGCGTCTGTGAGGAAATAAAATAGAGATCGCTTGATTTTCTCCTAGAACATCCATTCGTATGCTAAGATGGGGAACATTGAAAAAAAAAAAGCTTCGAGCAGTTGCGTTCGGATAGGAAAAATACCGTTTTCTCGTTTAGCCCCAAATATTTCGAGCGTCTGACAAAATAGAATAAACGATTTTTTCTCCTAGAACATCATTCGTAAGCTAATAGGGAACATTGAAAAAACTTCGAGCGGTTAGCGTTCGGATAGGAGAAAAATGCCGTTTTCTGGTTTGGCTAAAATAAACTCGGCATCAAGAAATAAAATAGAATGTTTGATTTTCTCCTGAACATCATTCGTATGCTAGATTAGGGAACATTGAAAAAAAAAGCTTCGAGCAGTTGCGTTCGGATGGGAAAAAATACAGTTTTCGTTTTGGCTAAATAAAGTCGAGCGTCTGAAATAAAGCGAATAAACGTTTTCTCCTAGAACATCATTAAGTAAGCTAATGGGGAACATTGAAAAAAAAACTGGAGCAGTTGCGTTCGGATAGGAGAAAATACCGTTCGTTTAGCCCCAAATAAACTCGAACGTCTGAAATAAAAATAGAAGATAAACACTGCTCCTAGAATATTCGTAAGTTAATATTAGGGGAACATTGAAAAAAAACTCAGCAGTTGCGTTCGGATAGGTGAAAATGCCGTTTCGTTTAGCCCAAATAATCTGAGCGTCTGAAATAAAATAGAATCGCTTGATTTTCTCCTAGAACATCATTGGTAAGCTAATATTAGGGAAACATTGAAAAAAATCTTGAACGGATTGCGTTCGGATATGAGAAAATGCCGTTTTCTCGTTTATTAAATTGACGTCTGAAATAAAATAGAATAAACTTGAGATTTTCTCTAGAACATCATTAAATTGTACTAGGTGGGGAACATTGAAAAAAACTCGAGCAGTTGCGTTCGGATAGGAAAAAATACCGTTTTACCGTTTTTAATTTGAAATAAAATTTCGAGCGTCTGAAAATAAAATAGAATCGCTTGATTTTCTCCTAGAATCATTCGTATGCTAATAGAACGTGAAAAAAAACTCACGAGCGGATTGCGTTCGGATAGGAGAAAAAATACGTTTCTGTTTGCCCAAATAAACAGGCATGCAAGATAAATAGAATGGCTTC
Organism: Lithospermum erythrorhizon; assembly: GCA_019722365.1. Classification (NCBI taxonomy): domain Eukaryota; kingdom Viridiplantae; phylum Streptophyta; class Magnoliopsida; order Boraginales; family Boraginaceae; genus Lithospermum; species Lithospermum erythrorhizon. Next base: position 33,704 of record JADFUC010001551.1, read on the forward strand.
ATTTTCTCCTAGAACATCATTCGTATGCTAATATTAGGGAACATTGAAAAAAAAAAACTTCGAGCAGTTGCGTTCGGATAGGAAAAATACCGTTTCTCGTTTGAAAATAAACTCGAAACGTCTGAAATAAATAAAGATAAAGCAGTTTCTCCTAGAACATCATTCGTAATACTAAGATTAAGAACATTGAAAAAAAAACTTCGAGCAGTTAGCGTTCGGATAGGAGAAAATACCGTTTTTCTCGTTTAGGCCCAAATAAACTTCGAACGTCACGAAATAAAATGAATGCTTGATTTTCTCCTAGAACATCATTAAAGTAAGCTATGTCAAACATTGAAAAAAAAACTGACAGTTAATTTGGATAGGAGAAAATGCCGTTTCTCGTTTTAGCTAAATAAACTTCCGAGCGTCTGAGGAAATAAAATGCGAATCGGCGATTTTCTCGCAGAACATCATAAGTAAGCTAATATTAGGGGAACATTGAAAAAAAAAAGCTTCGAGCAGTTAGCGTTCGGATAGGAGAAAATACCGTTTTTCGTTTTGGCTAAATAAGCTGACGTCACGAAATAAAATAGAATCGGCAGTTTTCTCACAGAACATCATTCGTATGCTAAGATTAGGGGAACATTGAAAAAAAAGCTGAAGCCAGTTCGTTCGGATAGGAGAAAAATGCCGTTTTTCGTTTAGGCCCCAAATAAACTCGACGTCTGAAATAAAATAGAATTGCTTGATTTTCTCCCAGATCATCATTCGTAAGTTAATATTAGGGAACATTGAAAAAAAAACTCCAGCAGTTGCGTTCGGATAGGTGAAAATGCCGTTTCGTTTAGCCCAAATAATCTCGAGCGTCTGAAATAAAATAGAATGTTGATTTTCTCCTAAACGTCATTAAGTAAGCTAATATATTAAGGGGAACATTGAAAAAACTCCAAGCAGTTGCGTTCGGATGAGAAAATGCCGTTTTTCTCGTTTGGCCCAAATAAATTGACGTCTGAAATAAAATAAAGATAAGCTTGATTTTCTCTAGAGCATTCGTTCGTATGCTAAGATCAGAGAACATTGAAAAAACTTCGAGCAGTTGCGTTCGGATAGGAAAAAATGCCGTTTCGTTTGGCCCCAAATAAACTTCCGAGCGTCACAAATAAATGAAGATCATGATTTTCTCCCTAGAACATCGTTCATTATGCTAATATTAGGAACATTGAAAAAAACTTCAGGCAGTTGCGTTCGGATAGGAAAAAATACCGTTTTCGTTTGGCTAAAACTCGAGCGTCTGAAATAAAATAAGTCAGCTTGATTTTCTCCTAGAACATCATTAATATAATATTAGGGGAACATTGAAAAAAAAAACTCAGCGGTTGCGTTCGGGATAGGAAAATACCGTTTCTACGTTTAGCTGGCTCAAACTCAAACATCTGAGAAATAAAATAGAAAGATAAAGCAATTTTCTCCTAGAACATCATTCATTATGCTAAGATTAGAGAACATTAGAAGAAAAAACTTCAGAAGTTAACGTTCGGATAGGAGAAAATACCGTTTCTGGTTTTAGCCCCTAATAAACGGCTTCGAGCGTCTGAAATAAAATAGAATCGGCAGTTTTCTCCTAGAGCGTCATTCGTAGAAAGCTAATATTAGGGGAACATTGAAAAAAAGCTTCGAGGCAGTTAACGTTCGGATGGGAAAAATACGTTTTCTCGTTTGGCCCAAATAAACTCGAGCGTCACGAAATAAAATAGAATCGCTTGATTTTCTCTTAGAGCGTCGATTCGTAAGCTAATAGGGAACATTGAAAAAAACTCCAGCAGTTGCGTTCGGATAGGGCCAAAATGCCGTTTTCGTTTGGCCCAAATAAACTTCAAACGTCTGAAATAAATGAGCCAGCAATTTTCTCCTAGAGCATCGATCGTAAAGCTATGTGAGTGGAACATTGAAAAAAACTTCGAGCAGTTGCGTTCGGATAGGAAAAATACCGTTTTCGTTTGGCCCAAATAAACTCGAGCGTCACGGGGAAAATAAAATACAGAATAAAACGATTTTTCTCCACAGAAACATCGTTCGTATGCTAATATTAGGGAACATTGAAAAAAAACTCCAGCGGTTGCGTTCGGATAGGAGAAAATGCCGTTTCGTTTAGCTAAATAAACTCGAGCGTAAAAATAAAATAGAATCGCTTGATTTTCTCCTGACGTCGTGCATTAAGCTAATAATGGGGAACATTGAAAAAAAAACTTCGAGCAGTTGCGTTCGGATGGGAAAAATACCGTTTCGTTTTGGCTAAATAAATTGACGTGCGAAATAAAATAGAATCGCTTAGTTTTCTCCTAGAACGTCGTTCGTAAGCTAATAATGGGGAACATTGAAAAAAACTTCAGGCAGTTGCGTTCGGATGGGAAAAAATGGATTTTCGTTTTGGCTAAATAAATTGACGTCTGAAATAAAATAGAATCGCTTGATTTTCTCCTAGAAATTCGTATGCTAAGATTAGAACATTGAAAAAAAACCGAGCAGTGCGTTGGATGGGAATCACCGTTTCGTTTAGACTAAATAAACTTCGAGCGTCTGAAATAAAATAGAAGATAAACGATTTTCTCGTTAGAACATCATTAAGTAAGCTAATATTAAGGGAACGGTGAAAAAACTTCAGGCAGTTGCGTTCGGATAGGAAAATACCGTTTTTCGTTTTGGCTAAATAAACTCAGTGTCTGAAATAAAATAGAATCGCTTGATTTTATACAGAACATCATTCATTATGCTAGATTAGGGAACGATGAAAAAAACTTCGAGCGGATTGCGTTCGGATAGGAGAAAATACCGTTTTCGTTTGGCCCAAATAAAGTCGAGCGTCTGAAATAAAGCGAAGTCGGCGATTTTCTCCTAGAACATCGTTAGTAAGCTAATATTAGGGGAACATTGAAAAAAAAAGCTCGGAAGCAGTTGCGTTCGGATAGGAGAAAATGCCGTTTTCGTTTTGGCCCAAATAAGCTTCGAGCGTCTGAAATAAATAGAATCGCTTGATTTCTCCTAGAACGTCATTAGTAGCTAACTAGGGAACATTGAAAAAACTCTCAGCAGTTGCGTTAGGATAGGAGAAAATGCCGTTTTCTCGTTTAGCCCCAAATAAATTGACGTCTGAGAAATAAAATAGAAGATAAACGATTTTCTCCTAGAACATCGATCGTATGCTAAGATTAGGGAACATTGAAAAAACTCCAGCAGTTGCGTTCGGATAGGAGAAAATGCCGTTTTCGTTTTGGCCCAAATAAACTCGAGCGTCTGAAATAAAAGCAGAGAATCGCTTGATTTTCTCCTAGAACATCATTACGTATGCTAATAAGAACATTGAAAAAAACTTCGAGCAGTTGGATTGGATAGGAAAAATGCCGTTTTCGTTTTTGGCTAAATAAGCTTCGAGCCGTATGAAATAAAATAGAGCCGGCAGTTTCTCCTGAACATCATTAAGTAAGCTAATATTAGAGACATTGAAAAAAAAGCTTCGAGCAGTTGCGTTCGGATGGGAAGAAAAATGCCGTTTTCTCGTTTTGGCTAAATAAATTCCAATTGTCTGAGAAATAAAATAGAATCGCTTGATTTTCTCCACAGAAATTCGTATGCTAAGATTAGGGGAACATTGAAAAAAACTTCGGCAGTGCGTTCGGATGGAGAAAATACCGTTTTCGTTTAGACCAAATAAACTTCGAACGTCTGAGAAATAAATAGAATCGCTTGATTTTCTCCTAGAACATCATTAGTAAGCTAATGTGGGAACATTGAAAAAAGCTTCGAGCAGTTGCGTTCGGATAGGAAGAAAAATACCGTTTCGTTTTGGCTAAATAAACTGAGCGTCTGAAATAAAAATAGAATCGCTTGATTTTCTCCTAGAACATCATTCGTATGCTAAGATTAGGGGAACATTGAAAAAAAAACTTCGAGCAGTTGCGTTGGATAGGAAGAAAAATACCGTTTTCTCGTTTTGGCTAAATAAAATTCGAGCGTCACGAAATAAAGCAGATAAACGATTTTCTCCTAGAACATCATTAAGTAAGCTAATATTAGGGAACATTGAAAGAAAAAACTTCGAGGCAGTTAACGTTAGGATAGGAAAAATACCGTTTTCGTTTTGAAAGCTAAATAAACTCGAGCGTCTGAAATAAAAATAGAATAAAGCGATTTTCTCCTAGAGCGTCATTCGTAAGCTAACATTAGGGGAACATTGAAAAAAAACTCCAGCGGTTGCGTTGGATAGGAGAAAATGCCGTTTCGTTTTGGCCCCAAATAAATTCAGGCGTCTGAAATAAAATGAAATAAACGATTTTTATACAGAAACGTCATTCGTATGCTAAGATTAGAGCATTGAAAAAAAACCAGCCAGTTGCGTTCGGATAGGAGAAAATGCCGTTTTCGTTTTGGCTAATAAGCTTCGAGCGTCTGAGGAAATAAAAGCAGGCCAACGATTTTCTCCTAGAACATCATTCGTATGCTAATATTAGAAACGTTGAAAAAAAAACTTCGAGCGGATTCGTTCGGATAGGAAAATACCGTTTTCTCGTTTTAGCTAAACTTCAGGCATTATGAAATAAAATAAAGATGGCGATTTTTCTCCTAGAACATCATTCGTAAGCTAATAGGGAACATTGAGAAAAAAAACTCGAGCGGATTGCGTTCGGATGGGAGAAAAAAACCGTTTCGTTTGGCTAAATAAATTCGAGCGTCTGAAATAAAATAGAATCGCTTGATTTTCTCCTAGAAATTCGTATGCTAAGATTAGAACATTGGCTTCAATGATTGCGTTCGGATAGGAGAAAATACCGTTTTCGTTTAGACTAAATAAACTCGAAACGTCTGAAATAAATAAAATCGTTGATTTTCTCCTAGAGCATCATTCGTAAGCTAATAGAACATTGAAAAAAGCTTCGAGCAGTTGCGTTCGGATAGGAGAAAAATGCCGTTTTTTCGTTTTAGCCATCGCTTCGAGCGTCTGAAATAAAATAGAATCGCTTGATTTTCTCTAGAGCATCCATTCGTATGCTAAGATTAGGGAACATTGAAAAAAAAACTTCGAGCAGTTGCGTTCGGATAGGAGAAAAATACCCGTTTTCGTTTAGCTAAAGTCGAAACGTCACAATAAAGCAGAATAAAGCGATTTTCTCCTAGAACATCGTAAGCTAATATTAGGGAACATTGAAAAAAAACTTCGAGCAGTTGCGTTCGGATAGGGAAAAAATGCCGTTTTCTGTTTTGGCTAATAAACTTCGAGCGTCTGAAATAAAATAGAATCGCTTGATTTTCTCCTAGAACATCATTAAATGAAAGCTAATTAGGGGGAACATTGAAAAAAAAACTCCAGCAGTTGCGTTCGAGATGGGAGAAAATGCCGTTTTCGTTTTGGCCCAAATAAATTGAGAACGTCTGAGGAAATAAAATAGAATCGCTTGATTTTCTCACAGAACATCATTCGTACTAAGATGGGGAACGTGAAAAAAAAACTCAGCGGATTCGTTCGGATAGGAGAAAATGCCGTTTTTCTAGTTTTTGGCCCCCAAATAAACTCGAGCGTGCGAAATAAAAGCGAGAATAAGCAGTTTTCTCCTGGAAGCGTCATTAAGGTATCGCGTAATAGAGACATTGAAAAAAACTTCGAGCAGTTGCGTTGGATAGGAGAAAATAAGTTTCTCGTTTGGCTAAATAAACTCAGGCGTATATGAAATAAAATAAGATAAGCAGTTTTCTCCTAGAACATAATTCATTAAGCTAATATTAGGGAACATTGAAAAAAAACTTCGAGCAGTTAGTTCGGATAGGAGAAAATACCCGTTTTTCGTTTTGGCTAAATAAATTCGAGCGTCTGAAATAAAATAGAATCGAACGATTTTCTCCTAGAACATCATTCATTAATGCTAAGATTAGGGACATTGAAAAAAACTTCGAGCAGTTGCGTTCGGATGGGAGAAAAATACCGTTTCTCGTTTAGACTAAGTAAACTTCAGCGTCACGAGAAATAAAATAGAATAAACTGATTTTCTCCCTAGAGAACATCATTCGTAAGCTAATATTAGGGGAACATTGAAAAAAAAACACGAGCAGTTAGATTCGGATAGGAGAAAAATACCGTTTTCTCGTTTTGTTAATCGCTTCGAGCGTCTGAGAAATAAAATAGAGATAAGCAGTTTTCTCCTAGGAACATCATTAAAGTATACTAAGATTAAAGGGAACATTGAAAAAAACTTCGAGCAGTTGCGTTGGATAGGAGAAAAATACCGTTTTTCTCGTTTGGCCCAAATAAAAGTCGAGCGTCACAGAAATAAAGCAAGGGGAATCGCTTAATTTTCTCCTAGAACATCATTCGTAAGCTAATATTAGGGAACATTGAAAAAAAACTGAGCAGTTAGTTCGGATAGGAAAAAATGCCGTTTTCTCGTTTGGCCCCAAATAAGCTTCGAGCGTCACGAGAATAAATAGAATCCCGAGCGATTTTCTCGCAGAACATCATTCGTAAGCTAATATTAGGGAACATTGAAAAAAACTTCGAGCAGTTGCGGATGGAGAAAATACCGTTTTGTTTTGGCCCCAACTTCGAGCGTCTGAAATAAATAGAATCGATTTTTGCCTAGAGCATCATTAAATAAACTAATATTAGCGGGCGTTGAAAAAACTCCAGCAGTTGCGTTCGGATATGAGAAAATGCCGTTTTCGTTTGGCCCCAAATAAATTCGAGCGTCTGAAATAAAATAGAATAAACGATTTTCTCCTAGAACATCATTCGGTATGCCTAAGATTAGGGAACATTGAAAAAAAGCTTCGAGCAGTTGCGTTCGGGATAGGAAAAATACCCGTTTTCTCGTTTGGCTAAATAAACTGAACGTCACGAAATAAAATAGAATCGCTTGATTTTCTCCTAGAACATCATTCGTATGCTAATATTAGGGAACATGGAACAAAAAACTTCAGCGAGCATTATTGCGTTCGGATGGGAAAAATGCCGTTTTTCGTTTGGCCCAAATAAACTCGAGCGTCTGAAATAAAATGGTCGCTTGATTTTTCTCCTAGAACATCGATTCGTAAGCTAATATTAGGGGAACATTGAAAAAAGCTTTCCAACGGATTGCGTTCGGATAAGGTGAAAATGCCGTTTTCGTTTTGGCCCAAATAAACTCGAGCGTCTGAAATAAAATAGAATCGCTTGATTTTCTCTAGAGACATCCATTCGTAAGCTAATATTAGGGAACATTGAAAAAAAACTTCGAAACAGGATTGCGTTAGATAGGAAAAAAATGCGTTTCGTTTTGGCTAAATAAACTTCGAACGTCTGAAATAAAATAGAATAAGCAGTTTTCTCCTAGAGCATCCCATTCGTATGCTAGATTAGGGAACATTGAAAAAAAAAACTTCGAGCAGTTGCGTTCGGATAGGAGAAAATGCGTTTTTCTCGTTTGGCTAAATAAACTCGAGCGATAAAATAAAATAGAATCGCTTGATTTTCTCCTAGAACATCATTTGTATGCTAATATTAGGGGAACATTGAAAAAAACTCCAACGGATTGCGTTCGGATAGGAGAAAATGCCGTTTTTCTACGTTTATTTAAATAAACTCGAGCGTGAAATAAAATAGAATCGCTTGATTTTCTCCCAGAACATCATTCGTAGCTAATATTAGGGGAACGATGAAAAAAAACTTCGAGCGGATTGCGTTCGGATAGGAAAATACCGTTTTCTCGTTTTGGCTAAATAAATTGAGCGTCTGAAATAAAATAGAATCGCTTGATTTTTCTCCTAGAACATCATTCGGTAATGCTAAGATTAAGGGGAACATTGAAAAAAAACTTCGAGCAGTTGCGTTCGGAGTAGGGAAAAATGCGTTTTTCTCGTTTGACTAAAATAAGCTGAGCTTGTCTGAAATAAAAGCAGGGAATAAACAGTTTCTCCTAGAACATCATTAAGTATGCTTGCTAATATTAGGGAACATTGAAAAAACTTCGAGCAGTTGCGTTCGGATAGGAGAAAAATGCCGTTTTCTCGTTTATTCACA